>DWLO01000037.1:0-32224 GCA_018245335.1 Dalla quadristriga
GCTAAGAGCGTACTTACGAACATTATAACGTTTTAAGCACACTCGTTATGCAGGAGGGCAAAAACAGTAATGATAATAATACTTTTTGGCAAAAACATCATTTTGTTGTTTATAATATATTAATAAAAAATAATATTTACTTGTGCTTAATTTAAGCCTTTCATTTAAGTAATATAATTTTTTCTTCCGACAAATCTAAATTTGCTTACACTGACAGGATACCACGAAACACGGTTGCTGCCAGATTTTCTGCTGTCACTGCTGCCGATTGACTGCACTACTCATAAACAACATTGCAATCTCATCTCAAGACAGATAAGCCGTTTCTCTTGGGGACTAAGACGCCTCTGGTACAAGTACATGTCTATTATCAGGTGCAATCCAATGTATAATACAAAGAGATTGACTTTGAGACTAAGTGATCAGTGTAAGCCAAGTGATATGTTTCGGCCTCCCAGTCTAGATCTAAACTAAATATATCTTACTGTCACGAAGTTTGATTTTGGTTTGGAGGTTTACTGGTTTTTGTTTTGTTAATTATTTGATTAATGTACGAGCATGACATGCTATGTAAATATTAGCAATTCAGCTTCGTGTTTAAACTACTGGAAGATAACTTCCACGCATTGATCCTGAAATCCATCCTACGACTATGCTGAAACGTGACGTCTGCCAAATTTGAGGTACTTGGCCCTCGTGGTATACTGTGGTCTTATTTATCGTCCAGAAAGTGCAGCATTGGTGTACATCTCATTAAGTGTTATATTTTTCAAGCAAATACGTATTAATAAATAGTCCTAAGTTATTAAATCTATGTACTTGTAATATGCGGTACATACATACATACAAGAAAATACATTTATTTTCTTTCTTCCTTTCAGTTAATCTGCTATTGGATAGTTGATAATGATGATTTGCGAATAATAAAGTGTTTAGTTTCGTAAAACATATCGTAGTCGTACCTACTCGAGTGCATACTAAGACTGTATTAATCATGGCACAAGTTCCAATAAACTATTATGTCAGTGATATGTACGTATCTGGTTTCCAGTTGAGGCGACAGTTAAGCCGGAATCTAGCACCGGGCACAGCTTCAATCTCGCCAAGTTAAGAAAACACGGCGCGCTACGGCGCAGTTTCATTTAATTTCACTAATTATTTTGTAAGACCTAACACGAAGGTTACAAGTTACTTAATGCCTTGCTTAAGGCATCAAGCTTTATAAAACAAGTAAGTTCAATGATATTATTTCATTTATATGGTATGTTATCTAAATTATCTGTATAAAAGAGAGAACACTTTTAACCACTTTAAATTTCTCTTAACTTTCACGAAATCTTGCTTAGCTAGTGAGTCTACTACTTATCATTCACTCGTAAAAATCATAGTGACGCCGTGTTATTTACATGTTTTTCAGGATTCAAATCTCTGACTTTTTGAAGTTATATGCGTTCTAAGCAACTAAATTATGCTATAACGATAAATTAAAACACCCTAAGATCAGGGAAAAAGCGTGTGAAATCTGCCAGCCCGCCTGGCCAGGGTGGTGGACTATATCATACTGATAGAAGACCTGTGATGGTGCTGGCTTGATAATGTCAGCATCTAGAAAGATGTTTGAGGATTACAACATTTTCTGCGACCTTCTCAAATCGCTTGAGATGCCCATTTCGGACCGGGCCACCGAGGCTTCTTGACGTGACGGCAGTACCAGTAAAAGCGAAACAGATTTTGAACTATATATAAAAAAAATTGTTCGAGGTCTCCTAACTGTTGTAGCAAAAGGCAGACTCAAGACTTGGCTCCATTATACATGAAATGTAACTGATCGATTTTCCATTTCTTGGAAGACACTCTAAGTCAGTCAGTCTCTCGTTGCAACGCGCTAGACTAGAGGTGGTAGGAATAAGATTATACAAAGTTTAACGTGTGACTATTCCATTCCTACTACGAGTAGAGTGGGTAACCGCGAGGCTTAAGCATTTCTCGTTTTCCTGAAACTTCGTAAGCTTTGCATCTGAATGTTTTGAGAAGATAACGTGATAAATGTGTCCTCCTCTTGGACATTTTTTTTTTTTTTATTGAATTATACGATCTATACGATCAAATAAAATTACAGAACTAAATAGGCAAAATATAAAATAAGGGATTGGCATGCAATACTTTCAAAACTACATGTCAAATTAAACAAAATTAAACAAATAAACATGAAATAGTTAACTTATAAAACAACTAGCTGTTGCTCGCGACTTCGTACGCGTTAATTTTCTGATGTTTTGATGGGATCAAAAATATGCTATGACCTTCTCAGTGACTAAAAATATATCTCTACCAAATTATATGTTAGTCATGAAGACGTATCAAACAAACAAAATAACAAATATTCGCATTTATAATAAGATTAAACTTTATATTTCGAAGTGGCACTAAACTTTTATTTAATCTTAGTACATGATTAATAGAAAAATATAAAACTGTGTTTCTAGAGTTGATATGGGGCAGTTCACAAGGACACTTTTTTATATTATAAGAATAGCAAACAGCATGCAGTTCTACCAACCTCTGTCGCCCATAGACATCTGTGAAACCCTCGGATAGTACTGTGCCAGGGACTGTTATTTAGTTGAGTTAGTCATCATCACAACCCATCAACGGCCCACTACCTGAGCACGGGTTTCCTCTCAAGGAAAGAAGGTTAAGCCAACTCCTCCAACTCTCAACCACGCTTGTCAAGTGCGCATTGGCAGACTTCATTTACCTTTCAGAACATTGAGGAGAACTCTCAGGCATGCAGGTTTCCTCATAATGTTAAAAGTTCGAACAAGGTTGCTGTCTGCTAATATGCCGATTTGCTACTTCGATAATCATTATATAAAAAAAAAACATTCACGAGGGTTTCCCAGCGGATTCGCCTGCGTAAAGTTTCCTGGTCTATCGTATAGGAACCGAGGCATTTTTCGGGATAAAAAGTAGCATATGTCACTCTCCGGCCCATAACCTATCCCAATCGCTTCGTTGCGACTTTGAAAACAGAGCAACCCATTAAGCGCACTTTCACATTTATATTAGCAGTGAGGTGGTATTGAGGAAGAATTTGGTATATCCGACAAAATAAAAGACGTACATTGCATTATTATAATCTTTTTATTAACAATAAAATGAATCACGTGCGATACATAATTGAATTCCCACATCCAGATCCGCAAGCCTGCGGATACTGCAAAGTCCTTACCACTTCCTTCCTTAGTTTAATTGTTCTTTATTTTCGACAAGTTTAATCTTAGTTTAATCGTTCTCTGGCAAGTTAAACAATATTCACATAGGATCAAAAAATTGTGAGTATTCGGTGGCCTGCTTTGGGCACTTAGTTATACAGACAGGAAGCAATGCCATAGAACTAGCTATAAACGATTATAATACTTCTCTAAACAGACATCGTAAAGAAAAAATGGAAATAAACAAAAAATCTTTACACTCCTTTAAGGTTTTATTAAGATGTTGGGCGAGATGAAGAGCCTAAACTTATGTTGAGTGCCAAATATAAAAAAGTACGGTAACGTAACAAACAAATCAACAGCAAAACGAAATCTCTAACGGTAAATTGAATACTCGCTCTTTTACCGTACATCAAAACGTCTTTGCCGTACATTCATTAACAAGCTTTGTGTGTTGCACATAGCAGTCAAACAAGGCTCGCAAGAAAAAAAGTATTCTCGATACATAGTTTTATCTGGAGAATTGAATACCTAAATAGTTACATAATAAAAAGCACTTGCGTCTTTGTTTAGTTATATTCAATTGCATAATGCACTCTCTTACCAATTTATAATCGAGAAATATGTAAGAAGAAAAATTTATGGAATATATAACAATAAATAAATTTTTATTTACAGTTAAAAATTGTATCCCTATCTATCAAATTTTAAAGTAAGCGTATGTTTAAATCATAAATATATTGTTCAATATTGAATAGAACATAAATTAACAGGTCAAATAAGGAATGCTTTCCTATGACTTAAAATGAAGTACTGATTTACACACAATATAACTTACTCGTACGTAGGTAAAACACGAATGTAATTAATGTAATGTAAAAAATCGGAAATCCGTCAATGGCATCGTTAAAGAGCCCTTATTTTGTTTCTACCTTATTTTGATTGTACTAAAAAGGACGTCGCAATTTGTAACCAGTGACTGTTGTACTCTGTAACCAGTTTGTGACCAGTTGTCGCAATTGTGTTATAAATTACATGAAAAAAAATATTTTTCGTTGCAAATTATAAATAAGTATATATTTTTTTAAAGTACAGTTAATCTGCGAATACTCCTGCGGATTTTTCTTAATCTATTTCTTCACTTTACGTTTAGTGATAACACGGAATTGAAAATGAAACATCTCTCACGTCCCGTTCCCTCCACACGGCATTAGCTCGTGGCTTAAAAAAATCTTGTCCCAATGAAAAACAGCGTCTTAATAATACATATCGTATTGTAGATAAGTACCTATATACAATTACCTAGCTTACTGTTGAATTATAAAATTATTTCTTACGAATTTTATTGGTACTGGTTTCTCATATTTTAAATAGTTCAGTAGTATTTAACATACTCGGTTATACTTTTAAAAAAGTTCCTTAGCCTTTACACCGTACAGACGAACCTTATAAATATCAATCCTTTGAGTAAAAACTGTCGTAGAAACCAAAAACCAAAACGGAAATTTTGCAGCACAAAAAACAACAAAAAAATCTACATAGTATTTATTAAAGTTTTGGTGAACTTAATGCCGGCGTCTCACGGTGCGCGACTTCACACACCGGACCGCACCGCGCCGCGTGGAAAGAGACAAAACCACGCACCGCGGGAAGGCAGCATGAGCATAATGATCACTGTCCGCTTTTAAGGATAACGATCGGTAATAATTAGTATGTGTTAAGACTTAAAATTCCATGACGTTTATGAGAGTTACTGAGAAAATTAAATCTTACGGTCAGATTTAAAAGTTATAAAGCGAATGAATACAAAATTATATAAAATTCCAAGAAAACTACTCTCAACACCTAAATATTTGGTACGTGGTAAAAAAAATTAAAGGTTGACATCTTAAATCTAACAAGCAGAATACGTAAGTTCAACTCACCTACTTAATGTTGCACATAGATGTGTCGCGGATGTACGGTGGCTAGTGATATGTAACAACACCAGCAATTTTGGGTAGTATAAAAGCATCTTGGCTTCCCCCCGTTCGGAAAATCTTGTGTAAACTACTGATGGACTGAGTGGTTTGTAGCCGGTAAATAGCACCGATTATAAATCACTCAATCCATCAGTAACTGTATCTGGTTGTAATTAATGTGTAAGTGGTATTACAGATTTAACTATGGGAGTGGCATAGTCACTGTGTGCCAAAACTCCGGCATAAAATAAATATTGAAAACAAAAAAAAACCTACTTAATATTTTCATTTAATATTTAATGATTAGTTATCTAGTTTTCCTCGTAATTATCTTCTTTGTCGGTATATTAATGTTGATTGAACTGAACTGAACAACGATTTTGGTTATAATGGCATTTACAACATTTTTTGTGACTCAAAGGATCGATACGTGATAACGAAACACATGTGAAGAATAATAAGGAATTAAGTACAAAACATTAGATTCGATTATTAGGTATTTTTTACATTAAAACATTTTTAACTACTTAAATGTTATTTGGCAGTAGTGATTTTTAATTTACCAAAACATCAGTTCCTATTACTACTTTCCTTAATACATAGGTACATAGGTAATACTCATTTTAATAACAAATTACAACAGTAATATGGTCGATTTACTCGGACACAACTGTACCTGAATGCAATAATACTTATTTTCAAGAATATACATAATATTATACCAAATTTATTGACAAAGAAGGACTACCTACTCCACTAGACTGTCGTAACAAACTAGAGGATCTTGAAAATATATCATAATATGAACAATTGTATTTTGTGTAAGTCTTCCCAGATTTTACTATAATTAAAGCTCGAATTTATTCTATGTAAAGATCATTCGGGTATTAAAACAAAACATTCCCAGTAGTTACAATCATTTTCTCTATTATTTCACACACATTCAGCTTTACTGACAAAAAGTTACAGTTACAAGTGTTGTACACACACTTCCAACCACTGACACTCGACATAGTTATTTCACTATTATACAGATAGCATCAGCGAAACAGATAAAACAATAAAACAACATGAACTTCTATTCAATAAATATTAACCTAAGCAATCGAATTAAAACAATCTTCATTAACATAGACAGGAGGTATGTACAATATCAGAGACGCTTGGCACTTGAAATTAAATCTTAAACTAGCGACCAAGTATTCGTATGGCAAGCGATCGAGTCGACGCCACTTCACGCACTTCAAACACTTCATACAACTTCATACAACTTTAAAGATAATATTGTCTCTGCAAAATCTCACTCCACGAACACTCGCCAATCATTTGCGAGTCATATATACTAGGTATATGTATATAAATTTGATATTGTTAATTCGTATTAATATTCTTAATTCATCGTAAAAACACTTAGTTCACGTTGCTTGGTAGGAAAGAGAAGTCCTGCGTGGTTCACAACGCCACACGTGGGGTGTAGTGTGTGTATAACATGGCGGAGGGTGTGTGGGCTCAGCACACGGAGAGATGCAAGGGCATGGGCGGTAGTGGCCGCGGGGAGGCGCGCCGTTAAATGATGCTCTCGCGATTGCGTTCGTTGTCCTCCTGCGAACTTACTGAACTGCCGCCACAGATTTGCATCTCGATCTCTTGCAATCTGCCACACAGAAATTAACATTTAGAATAGTAGTGGCAGTGGACAGAAAACATTGTCGTTAGTTCTCGTTTCTTGGTAAAATACAAACAACCTCTGAATAATTTTCAGTTACATTTTAGCTACGCTTTTAACCAAACATTTTGTGTTAATATAACTGGAGATTTTTCAGCAGTATGTTTAACCAAGTAAGTGCTGGATATTATATTTGGTAGGGAAAACTTATCTATAGCGTCATGTATGTTTTGTCGATTACAACATTTAGCGCTTTTAGTTATGGTCGGGAAGATTTTATTGGGTATCAAAAGAAATGTATGCTTTACGTATCGATTTCTGTTATGTTATCATTTGACGCGTAAAATAATGATACAAAGACATGTTTCAATTAATAAACTGTTTAGAAAGGTGTTTGAATACACAATAATCGTATTAGATACTGCTTAAGTAGTACTGCTATGTCAGTATCATTCCTGAAGGTTTTTGTTTCACATGATATTTTCATGAATAAATAATAATTAATAAATATGTACAGTATATCTCCTGTCTACGCAAGCCTAGCGGTACAATGTAAAAAAAAGGCATCAGCCTTGCAGTTAATAATATTTGTGCAGCAAAACGATGATCCATAAACTCGAAGCACGAAACATAAATTCTGAACTCTTCTCCATAAGCTGATGCTGTAAGCATAAATTAAATGTAATATCAAGCTCTAGTATATCAAAGGCGATCAAATGGCAACCTGTCAAGATCTTATATGGAGATGGCTCATATTGCGCAGCCAGAGTAAGCGCAGTTTAAAAGCGATGACTATATCACTTTTGTAGATTTTAATAACTCGACAACTTTTAGTTTTCGCGTGTTTTGATTCACGAGTATATATCTAATCAGTAATTTTTTACCAACAATGAACCACCAATCTTTAATAAAAATTATGTAGCATCACCAAAAATATATTGTTATTGAAATTGATCACAATTTAAAGGATCTCGCTGCGTATCAATAAAAATACTGCATTTACGTAATTTTTTAGTTATTTGGTATATACAGTCCATTGATTTTAAGTGTTTATGCAGCCCTTGTATACCTATAATCAATCTCGATGAAAAGCTAAGCCCATTTTGAAGTCAGTCGCATGTAACGTATTCTTCGAATTAATCTCTAATGGATTATTGAGTAGATAGATGTTTCTTTCTACTGACACCTAATAATTGCTTCAGATCACATATAACTGTGGCAGTATCTTACCAGTCATAACTAAAAACATCACTAGGTTATACACAATAATGCTTGCCTCTGATCGACTTCCCATTGCTGCTGGCTCAATTTGGCAGACATAGCAGCATTCTCCGTCTCAACGGTATACAGACGTTCTCGGAGACGCTTAATCTCGCATTCGAGGGCATCGTGAGAGTCTAGTAGCACCCGCGGCGCCAGACTGCTGGCTGTCACACTTCCACCCCCGGCGGCGCTGCTCCGCGCGCTAGACCCACACGACGCTACGGGAGATGCTACACGAAGAGGGCTTACTGACGAACTGGAAAATATAGATGTATTAGAATCAGCAATTGTAAATATTTATATGATATAGCACGCAAGCCGCACGTTACCGAAGATGCTATAAGAACAGGACATGCAGCACATGAACTGGAAAAATATGCTTTTCTAAAAAAGATCTTGTCCGATACCACCATAACAATATTATGGATTACTCTTCGCAATAAAGGAAAACGAAAAAGGCAAATCAAGAGACTAGAACTAGAAAATGTAGTCCAGGGTCTGAAAATGTTATTAAAAAATCAAATAAAAGATTGCTGGCAAGCCGCGCATAATGTTGCTGACGAACTGAAAAAAAAACGTACTTCTGACAGAATTAAATTTCTTCTCACATTACACAGGTATAACGCTACAAAAGAAGCTACACGAACGAGGCACGGAAGAACTATAAAATGTTGTTGTATTATGCTGGAGTCCCACGTTGCGTGATTTTACGCACCAGACTGCACCGTAAACTGCAATATGAAATGGAAGCGTACTGGGAAAACGCAGGTTTATTAATATGTGATATCACGCTAGATGCGCTGTCGCTACACCCTATATCAGGCGTCAGACACTATGGTAGACGGTACATGACGGGAGCTTACACCTGTACTGGAAAAGGTAGCAATATTATTACTGCGAACTAAAATAGTAGTGGAAAAGTTAAATTTAGCAGGATTTAATTTAATCATGATTGAAATTTAGCTTTGTATCATGCATCCGAATGGTTATTCGATATAATATTACTTATAGATTTTTTTTTAATTGACTGTTTTTTTACCTACTTAGTTCTTAATCCGTCAAATAGTTCTGTGACTATATACCCTGTTATTCGACTCACGAAAAGGTCTATTATTTGCTTAGATTAAATTTTAAAGGATTATATGCACTGAAAAACGGATTCGCCACAATAAGTTAGATTCAACAGTCAATCCCACTCTAGAAGCAAGAATAGAAGTTAGATGTGTATGAGGCCATGATCTAGACAGATAGATACGTAAACTAAAAAAACATATACCATCTTGGTATACTTCGTGCACACTACACGTTAGTACACACTACACGAAACATTGCTGAAAGGGCTGGTATCTTGATAAATTGGGAAACGTAACTAGAATTAGAACTAGTTTTAGAATAAGGAACTGCAAATCATAATGAAACATTGCGAGACAACGGATTGGGTATGCTCGATTTTTATAATATATTATATAATATATATATAATATTACGTTTCATTAATATTTTTAAAAGATACATTTTAAAATAATATAAAATATATAAATCTCTTTCTCTTTGAAATTTTCTAGATTGCGCACAATATTAACCCCTAAAACTATATGTATTCCATCTATATGTATCCAATTGTTTCCACCCTGTTACTTACGTGTGTGAATGTGAATAGACTGTGACAGACGGACAGGTTCTGCTTTTTCAACGGCCGTAAGGATACCTAAAAAAGTTACCTAAAAAGCTGGTCCCGATAGGAAGGCGGGTGCGAGGAGTGCAGCAGTGAGGGCATGGGGGCGGGCGGCAGCTGCATCTCCTCGATCGGCACGCGACCGCTCGTCTCCACCAGCCCCGGGGTTGACTGGCAACGCCCCATTGCCACTAAAACGTGGATCTCAATTCTCACAAGGGCCATATCGTCATCATATTCGTTAAAAGATTAGTTCACCAAGGAAAAGTTAGCTAACCTACCTAACATAACTTATTTAGAAGTAATATTAAATGACCACGTCCTGTATACTATATTCATTTAACCAAATAATTGATGGCTCAAATTGTAAAGTATTTAAGCTGCAGGGACTACTTCAAAATACGTCCCAATTGAATAGTTTGTTTTTTATTACACAACGGTTGCGAATCTTTAGGGAACGTTGTTGAGCTGATTTATTTAACCTTAGGCGGATCCCTTGAATTTAATCATAAGTATTTACGCCTATAGAAAGGCGATAAGGCCTATAAGCAAGTATTCCAAATTTTAACCTTTTTCATTAATTTAACTACCTTATTGATTGTTTCGAAGATAAACTTAAAAGTGTTTGTTAATAAAAATAAGTTGTGTTTGATGGAAGCCAAATTGTGACATAAAATAGATCGTATCGACATCGTTTTGGATATTACCATAAAATTGGCTCCAAGACGTGTATAAATTTAAATTGAAACCTCCCCTAATCTTTTGATACTCCTGCAAAATGAGTTACTATTGATATATTTGATTTTGTTTTGATTGACTGATCATTTCGGACTGAACGAGTTGAGACAAATAGAAAATTTATTTATTTTTACTCAAGGTCCAGTCGCAGATAAATTAAACTGTATGGTTTCAACTCTTGTATCAGTCGGTCAGGAATCAAACAGTCAAGGTACGATACCTTTTTCTAAAGGCGCCTTCTTATACTTCTCCAGTCTTTTGACAGCGATGGATTCCAGACGAACTCTGGCAGCAGGGTACTCCTTCAGGACGTCCCACATGTCCTTCTTGCTCAGCACGAAGAGGTCGGAGTACCCCACGGAGCGCACCGACGCTGTCCGCCGGTTGCCTGTCGACGTGTCATCCACACACTCCGTGCCAACCGGTGCTCGGTCCCTACGCTCATGAGCGCTTCAATTTTGTCGCCAAGTCAAACAGTTGACAAAGCTAAAACGACTCACAAACAGACGGGACCAAACACCAGCGGCGAGAGGAAAAAGTAAAAGTGGACAGTCCGGAGGTAAAGGAAGATGTAATATCGAGATAATCGAATTTCAAAATTACTAAAAAAAGCCTTTCTATCGAGGTTCCGGTAAATGCTTCAAGACAAAGCGTTCAGGATATAAACATTATCAAAAGAGAATATAAAATGAGAATTTATTTGTAAAGAGATTAAGCAAATCTACTAGTTGTACAACGCCTATTTATGGCAATGATAGTCAGAAAGAAAAATAACCGCGTCAGGATAATAGAACTTACTTACAAATCGGTGTAAAGTGTCGTACATTAAAATATTATAGGGGTTTCATGCACCAAGAGGTCACGCCAAAATATAATATATGAAGTAGTTGGGGAGGATGCAAAGCGATCGGGGACACTGCCTTCAATACAACCAAAGGAGATGAAACGAAATAAACCACATGACGCTACTAAATCCGAAAAGGAGTATATAAAAAGCTAATGAAAATTAAAAACAAGGGGCAAAAGCTTACAAATTTAATGACTAGAAGACTAGTGGTGATATAAGAAACAGAAAGTAGGTACAAAAACTGTAGATTAGTAGTAATTAATGATGAAAAAGAATCAAGTTAAATATGCGAAATATTGATAAAAAGAAACAATAAAATGTGGAAGCGTTTCCCTATTATCAGATTCCTACGAAACGTCGTTAGCGCCAGTCTTAGCATATATTGTCCGAGTAAGTTAGGTGACAGTAGTGGCAGAGAAGCGCTAACGTTCGTCCGAGAATGATGTCCCAAAACCTGTTGGTAGCGCCGCGGCCGCTCCCTCGGCCTGACTGCAGCGTCTCCTCGAAACGTTTGCGTTTGCTTTTGAAAACTTTTAACAAATAACAAAGAAGATAATAATGGCGTGGCGTCTCGGGCCGTGGCGATATTTACCAAGTTGTTTACCTGCTGTGCCCATGTTCAGAATGGAAATTTCGCCAAAATAAGAACCAGCCTTGAGTGTCGCTAATACTGTCTTTCCGTTGTCGCCTACCACCTGTAGTTTCCCTCGGTTCACTATGTACATTTCCTTTCCTACTTCGCCTGAAAATAAATTTTGAATCTCAGTCCCTTTTCACTGTGCCATGATTTAGCATTATGTTAAAGAAAACATTTTATTTAAGGACGCTCTGACAATCTCGGCGCCAGAAGAGCGATTATGCTGGGGGTAGGTCATTAAATATTAAACACAATCCTTTCAAACGGCAGCGGTAGTATTTTTTTATCCAAAAGTGAGAGATTTCTTTTCTGCTTGGAACTTTACTGTTTCAGTTGAACATTTACCATTTAAGTTAATTTAAATAGGATGAAATAGTTACAATAGCTAAAAAATAAAACCGTTGCATTTTAGGTACGGAATTTATTTTTGGATTAATAAGGGTATTAAATTATTACCTTTTCTACAAATGTAATCACCCGGCGAAAAAAGGACAGGACGAAGCCTCAGCACCAGCTCGCAAAGAAATCCTGCTTCCGTGTTTTGAAAGATCTCGACCCTTTTAACAAACATATTGATGATGTAAAAAAATTGATAAAAAAATATTTAAAATTCAGTTTCAATTTTACTAAAAACAAATGGGAGCTTTGATGAGTAAAATCACATATTTTTTAATAAATCCCGGGATGCCAGGAAACCCGGGATAGTATGTATGCATAGTATGGAAGCGACTTCTTAAAATTATTTAATTTAAAAAAATCTCGTGATTCCGGGATTGCGTTCGGATGCACCAGGTGTGTATACTCGGTTAATTTACGAGCAATATGAAGTTTTAGCATTGCCCAAAAAAACTCAAAATTAATGTTACAAATTTTGGCATATATCGCCAGCGTCAGTTTAGCAGTAGTCTAATATTGTTTCCTTATTTCCATTAGGTACATTGTATACAAATAACCGCGCTACTGCATTTTACTTATTTAATTATTATTTGCTGTTCTCTGTTTCTTTCCTGCCTGCTTTTATACCAATATTAGCCCACCTCCGCGTCCATATTTTTTTCTAAATCGTCTGTAGTGTTAATAGTGTATTAGAAACGGCATTGAGTACCTAATAGTAAAAACCTATCTACCGATAGTTTAGAGATTAAAGGCATTGAGTTTACATAAAATATATTGTCATGCACCGTAGGCACGGCATGCAATTCACATTATTCTGGTCACAACGCACGCATTTATACGAATGGGGATTCAAGTGAAAACAAACAAAAAACACGCCCGGGAGAGCCATTTGACGACAGAAATTTACGGATCGTATAGAACACTTTTGCATAATTCATGGACGTAAAAAGCGAATGTTTCTGTTTTTAATTATACAACACGGGGTATTAAGCGTAAACTGCTACTTCTACGCAACATTAACGCGGATGTATTCATAATTTTCAAATTTACGCCTTAGTGTTAGAACGTTCACAGTTTATAGCGATATCAAAAGGCTTTAATGAGATCTTATACAGCAGGCAAGATTGGTTTAATCTGCGTTTTAAAAGAGCATATTATAATTTCTGTAAAATTCCCGTTTTCAGTGCAGCTAGTGTGCAGGACAGTAACATTTTTCAAAAATATTCGTTTAAATTTATATGATGTCTTGTTTAAGACATCATTATCTACAGAGTTGTTTTGAATCGGAAACGCCAGTAACTATAAGAGTATAAATGTTACTGATACAATTTCTCACCAGCAGCTAAGGTGAAATGAAATGTATTTTGGCATTTAGTCCGACTATTGTAATTCTTTTGAATTGGCAATAAAGTTTAATAAAACAATAAGAATAAAATACTAAACTCCATATTTCGTATTTACATTTCTTGTGAGAATTTGTTATCGGCAGGTACAGACCGAATTTCCTACTAAAAATGCTTTTGATTATTTTTAATAAACGCTGAAACTTTTGCTTACAGGAATTTTATTTTACACGGACTCTTCAGTGGTTTTAAAAATGTTTTATTTTTGTAAAACAAGTTAAAATTCAACCAATGCTTTTCGTTCTTACCTCTTCAATGTGTCAAGATGGACGTTGATAGCAATTTCAGCCTTCAGCTTGTCGGGTAGGCAGGAAACTGCTTTTTCCTCGTCGGAGCACTTCTGTGTCAGCCACAGGTAGTCGAACCACTTGATCACCTTCACCTGCAAGTGTCCCGGCACCCGTCGCATCCTCATGTATGTCTTCACGCCGTCTAATTTTGCTGAAACAAAAGAATATTAGTATAGGAATCGCTTAAAAATATAAATAGTATAGGTAATAGTATATTGAAGCGTTCATGGTCGCGCGGCGAGTGGCAATCGTAATTGATTGACGAGTTATGCCGCGCCGGTCTCGGCCGGCAGTTGGATGAGAGGCCTTCGGCCAATTCACATTGGAGCAGCGTGGTTCAGTATGCTCCCGGCCTTCTCAATTGACTCGTGACCTGCAGTGGGCCACTATAGGTTACAGCCATGTATGCACAAATTATAATTTATTATAGATATCTTTGTATATCAATTACGTATATTAAAATTATTTAATGATATTTTTAGTGTTTTGTTATGCCTACCGCAACTACTGTCGGTCACCAAAAGTTGACTGGGAGAGAAAGCCATGTAGCATTAAGTCAGCTTATTGCAAAATCATGCAATAAAGGGTAAATAAATCATATACAATAATATCGTAGACAGAAATTGTATCCATATCAAGTGTATTCGTGGCGGTCCTTGACAATTCTACACAGTTCGCACATAATATTTTGCCACGCATGTATGAATTATTGAAGGAGTTTTCTTTCGAGGCTTTCCCAGTGGACTATAACATGAGGTTTTGGAAATAAAAGGGCAAAGAGCACTTCTTCGGAACCAAGGCATTGATCACTTCTCTCTAACAGTTGGTAGACACTGTACACGATGCGCCCGGAGTGAACCGCATACAGGTTCTCATCACAACCCATCACCGGCCCATTACCGAACACGGGTTTCCTCTCAGGATGAGAAAGGTTAGACCATAGTCCACCACGTGGGCCAAATGCGGATTGGCAGACTTCACACGCCTTTAGGAACATAATTTAGAACTAAAGCATGCAGGCTTCCTCACGATGCTTTTTTTGCCGAAAACAAATGATATTCATTTACTTAAATCGCACATTACTTAGAAAAGTCATAAGTCATATAACCTGCGATTTGAACCCTGGACCCTCGAGTAGGACGCCGAAGCCTTAACCACAAGGCTAACATCGCTTTATCCACATCTTGACAATTTTAGCAGTAATCGTAGCACCAATTATAACGTAACATAGTGCGTTTATATTTAGAAATTGTATTAAGACATAAAGTCTAGACTTATCAGTTCATCCAATTAAGTGTATGTCATATCGCCAATGAACACACTTACGAGTACATTGTTTGTTTTATCAATATTCCTGTCAATATTATTTTCAAAGTTACACAGAAACAACATATATTGAATCTGCTTCCACTTCCCAAAGAATCCGTATTGACGGGAACAAGAAAAGTTCACTTTGGCGCCCACTTGCACCCACTTTACTCGACATGTGTTTTAAGCGCTGAGAGTCCCTTGACGGCAACGAGCCGACCCTCGACTCCTTACTTCGGGGCAGAAATGCGAATGAAGTCAAAGGCCCTTTAAAGGTCTTTTATCATAACACATTGGCGTTGCGTAAAAATATGTGATATATGCATTATCGTAATATATGGATATGATCAAAAATTGATTTGATTGATGATTGATTGATGCATTTGCTTTGAAAGATTGGTTTTCTAGGCTTCTTTAACCAATACGCTGCGTACACATCGTCATAATAGGGATACTAGTCAAAGATAATAACGGAACTCCACTGCAAACTTTCTTTCCTATTTAAGCAACTTAAAGATGATTTTATAATATTGATGAAATACGTTTCGCATATCGCAAATCGCATTTTACTACGTTTCCAAAAAACACATCAACGATTGTTCTATAACCACTCGGTGTCCTCCGTTTGCGTTCTGATTGCTTAAATCCGTTGCTACTCGTGTATACTAATCCAAACACCAAATAAATGACTGCATGTGCCAGCGTAATATCACGTACAATATCTATATATATATATAATATATAAAAGAGAAAGGTCACTCACTCACTCACTTATTCTTATTAAAAACGAAATCTCGAAAACTACTTGACCTATGAAGCTGAAATTTGGCAGGGTGGTAGTTTATATGTACGAAACGTCAACTAAGAACGGAAATTGCTAAGATTGAGGTTGAAAAATTGTATGAAAATCCTTCATTTGGAAGGCCTAACTTACGAACGTTGGTATTTTGAGTTTTTGTAACAAGTAAAGAAGGTCATCATCCAAAGTTTTCATAAAAACCTAAGGGGAAGGGGGTAAAAAAGGTGAAGGATATTTTATAATGATATAAGTCGGCAGAAATCCTGCCATGAAAGCTATTGTATAGAAAAACTATATTTACGCGATCGCAGCCGTGGGCAACAGCTAGTGATAATATATTACAGGGCCGCCACTTCCCCAGGTAAAGATAAATATTGATTCTACCTCTGCGGTACCTACAGCGATCTTGGAAGATCGGAAGCATGAGCCAGGTAGGCATTTAGGTGAACTGCATGTCCGATTCATGATTTCAAAACAGAAACATTCCATTACATTAAATTCCAACACAACACCTATCCTAAATGTGCTTTATTCACCTCGCGTTACAAAGTAATTGTCAATGGCAGAGCAGGCGCTGGCTGGAAGGGAACACCCAGAACAATAATAGAGGTTGAGCATGTATTTTCCAAGTGAGTGCGATTCGCATTCACATTTAGGTCACAGGTTCGCGCGGGGGCAAGCTAATTGCATAGGTGACATATTCCGCACTTGGTGTATTCGTACGTCATTTTCACTAAAATATGCCATGAACTGTTTGCTTGATATCTACAAATATTTGAAATCGGCATTTAAAATATTAAAAATACCCGTATTATGTTTTTTTTTGTGGTTGTTGGATCCTTAAGTGAATACAATAATGAAAATTAATAATATAAATGGACTATTTACTTCAATACTACATACCAGGCTGAAACTTTGTACCTACATTTAAAAACTTCAAATTAATAATTATATTAAGGAACATTTATTGTGTTATCTGTTTTAATGGTATTTATAACTGTATTTATTTTCGCATGCAAGTTGTAAGGAATTGAAATAAAGCTAAATAAAAATAAGTGACCAGTAGCGACAATTTTCAGAACAAACCCGTCACTATAAAAAGCTTCACTTTAGAGTTTTTTCATTAGTGTAAGAATAATAGACAACAAAAGTCGACTACGTCGCAATAGAAACTCGCATACACATTTGATAACTGGATCTTGACTGAGTAGATCTGACTGGAGTAGAGGTCGGAGACACTTATACAAGAGGCGACCACCTGAATCCTCAGGGATAACAACGTATCTGCGACCTGCTTTAAATAGGACAAATACTAATAATTACTAACCGAGATAACTAATATTTACTAACAGGGTAACACTAACAACACTCACTCCCGCAGTCCGATAACAAACGAATGTTTATGTAATATCCCTATTAACACCTAATACTAACAGGAGTAACTGAGGTTTATCGCAGTTGTCTATAGGTGGCAGCGGTTGGAGGTAAAGCATGTCCGTTTGCTATTCTTATCATATAAAAATAATATATATTCAAATCCAGCGTGGATATGGGCTAGGATCATCACGATCTGCCTAAAATAATACGTGTGGCGACAAATACACAGGCTCACCCTCTCAAATAATACTTAGCAGTTTCGGAAAGCCTTACAAATATTGGTAAAGTTTATAGAAACAAGTTATTATACTTTAAAATTAAATAATTGATTAAGGTTTAAAGCCACATTAAATTTGTATCCTTATAATTTGACACTCAGCTGTCATTTTAAGTGCCACAGACTCTGCTCTGCACATAATAAATGTGATAATTAATTTATAATTTCCGTCCCTTCAATATCACAGAGATCCTTTATCAATCAATGGATTGTTAGTGACGTGTCTGAGTGCCTCGTCACGCGCCTCAGTGCCATTTCACACGTTACCCGATGGAGAAGTGTATAATATATAGTGTGTGTATATAAGTGCTAATAGCGTTCCACGCCAAACTTTTACTAACTTCGACAAACAGTAACTATAATATGGCTACGCAATGTATTGATATTTTTTGTTGTATAAGGAGCAAACGCGCATGAAGCGTGGCCACTACCATCCATGGATACCAGCACCTGAGCTCGAACAGGACTGTAGAAACATACTATTAGTGTAAGTTAATCCAATTAAAGTTAAGTTATTCTGCTGCCATATTGGACGACAAATACATTCTTAGTAGGTACTATTTTTTTCTTTGTTCCGAACGAAGTAGAGCTTAATTATAAAGGTTATACAGCCACCTAAAACATGTTTGATTGGAAAAAAAAGATAAATTATACTGTAAGCGGGTGGAAAATACTCTCATACGCAATAGCAATAAAAAGTTCGTAACTAGATGTACCTTATTTTAGGAAGGTACCTAATACTATATAGCTCACATCCCTAAGTCTTAGAATCCCTTACGACGCTTCTGGATTAAACATAATTTGTATAAGCAGACGTTTCTAAATGCATGTGCACGAGGTAAAACAGGTCAATAGAGAGTGACATTTCACTCTGCACTGGAGTGCACCAGCATTATTACAGACATTTGGAGTAATTTAATCTTCCTCAACTGTACTGCATCGTAGACCACTACGGCGTAGACCACTACGCCGTAGCGGGCGCCTAGCGGAAATAAGCCACGTGCACGCTACCACATAAGTCCTTCTCGTTAAGAGAAACCGGGGAAATAAACACAAACGAGTTCCCATTTTGTAAAATAAAATTTGTATTTCACAACAAAAGTTATTCTCACATGCGTAATATTTTATATGCTAACGATCACGTCAACTACCCATGAGTAAATTTTTATTACAGGTAAGAATATAATAAATTCGTGATTTATTGCCGGAACAAGTTTTACTACCAGTACATAACAAATTTCACGTTTTGGTTGACACGCCTGTTTCAACTTAGATCTCACTGGTTTGGCCTAATTATTTACCAAATAATAAAATTCAACTTAGGTTCTTCTCATGTTTAAAAATTTGTCATATAATGGGTTAGATAAGCAAAGAAAATGGCCAAACATTTCAATCCAGTCTTTCTCAATATACGGAACACTTTTATACACCAAGGCAATCCTGTACAAATACCTTTTATATTTTAAACTAGGTATTTCTCTCGGCTTTGTCTGCGTGAAACTTTAAAATACTGAGTCTAATATAGGATATTAACTATATGAATGTTGGCAGTGTATAAAGTTGTTATAAATGAAACCCGTGGGGTAAAGGCGAACTAGGGAACTAAAAATTCATTTGAGATATTCAGATAAGAAGCCTATGGGTAAGTTTACAAATATATCTTTTAATAAGTTAGTGTACCCTTTACAATCGCAATCGCAGACAGACAAATCATTTTAAAATGCTCGATTATGTTTAGGTGTCATATAAAAAACAAATTCCATTTAAGTATTGACCATAATTTGAATATCACAGACAGACACTTATATTTCATTTATTGGTAAGAAGATAAGAATAAGATGAACGACTAAGCAATGGCAGATTCCGGTGACTGCATTTTACGTTCGGAAAGACGATAGCATTGTCCATTTGCTCACTGATCCACAAAACTAACTAGAGCATTAAGATATGTTTTAGGAGTTGGCAAGCGACGTCATCCTACAGTATAATAGTTGATTATGTTTAAGGCAGTTCCAGCCAATGATATTATAAAAAAAGAAGGTGCTAGCAGCCTAATGGTTGTTAAGGATGGAAGTTTTAATTTAAGGAAGTTTTCGTTCTAAACAATGGAGTTGCGTTTCGCAATTTTATATTTCGAATGCCTATTTTGCATATTTCATTTATACATTTTTGCCATTAAAGGGGAATATAATAAGAATATAACGGCTTAGTTTACATTTCTTAACGATAAATATTCGAAAAAAAATATTTGCACCAAATTAAAACTACACAAATATACCCTATTGTATGCGAGCGGAGCCGCGGGAAAAGTCTCGATGGTACTAAAATCGGAAATCCCTTTAAGCCATTGATACAATCGTAAAAAGAGTTAGACTCTTGAAAGTTTTAATTGGAAGTCCAATTTTTACTTCGAAAAATTAAAACAAACCTTCATTGTTAAAATATTTTGAATATTGGATTTATTGGGACGAAAATTGTTCGCCAATTATATTGACAGCTATCGAGGGGCAATTACATAATTAAATATTTTAATTCGTGTTCAATACCGAAATCTGCTATCATAAATCATAATATTGAATTGAATTAAAACGCCCATTTAATTAAATTACCCTAATTATAATTTATGTAAGTTATACAATTATTAATTAACATTATTGCAGCGAATGTCTTATACTCAAATACATGCATGTCTCGAGTTTCGAGTTTCGAGTTTGTAAGGCTGCAGATTTCTGTAGATTTGTGACAAGTTTGGGAAAGGCTCTTTAATAGTTGTACTTAAACTTTGACGACAGTCCCGGACACATTTACAAATAAATCTTGCAACCTGACCTCGAATCGCAATTCAAAAAGCTCGCACAAAATGCGCAATTGCAGACCAAAATAGACCGCGCAAAGGCAATCGTATGAAGTCGTGACGTCATTGTTTGCAGCGCTGCCGGTCAGGAAATGCGTGTCCAGCGGCCGACAGTGGATCAATTATCGTTCAATTGGTAGGCTCGGGCAGAGCTCACGAGGCGTGCGGACGCGATCGATGTCGACGGACGCGGGACGCCCTCCCGCCGCTGGGGCGCGGCGCCCGACTTTCGCCGAGCTATTTATAGCATTCAAGCCGCTGACCTATTTCGCTGCAGCCCGCCGAGGAAGGTCACGGATCTAGCCTGCTCTTTGCCGGCGCGGCGCCATTGTCTTTCAACCGAGCTGCAGTGCTAATTAAAGTTGTTGACACTTTGCCGCTCTCTCTGTATAAAATACTTATTCAACCCCCCGAACAGATTGTAGACGGAACTGTTGCATGTATTCAAATACATCAAAGTTTAGTTTCGTCGCACGCTTTTGTTTAGAAAACTGCAGTGTACGAGTCCACGATTGCTGCACAGGATTCGTGAGTACCAAAAATTTGTTATGAACAAAAGTTTTGCTTTATATGTAAAGAGGCGAACTGAAATCGGTTTTTTCGTATCCATGAACTGAAACGTGTAGATGTATATGTAGATGATCACGTGAGTTTTAACATTGTCGGTCAGTTGCTAAGGGGATTATAACTAGGAAAATTTAAAAGCCACTGTTATTACATTCAACCATAAACAATATGATTTTTTTTTCGTCAAACAAAATACAGACAAAGGGATTAATTAAACTCATAACACTCCACTTTTTACTTGAACATATAAAACACTCTTCCAAATTCCGTGTATAGCATGATGGAGGTTTTGTCAACGCAAGTTTGGATTGACGTGGGTTGAGTGGACACGTACAGACGTTCCGGCACGTCCTCCTTCTTAGCACGGTAAGGGTACGTCCACACTTGTCTCAGTCGTATCATAGTTTAGACGTGGAATAAATAATATGTTATAACCAAAATAGGCGTACGGGCTCGTATTATATACGAATACTGGGCTTCTATTACTGAAGCACTCGTTATAAATTGTATCGTAGCATGCGAAGTAGGTTATAGTCGACTTCCAAGTCCCATGACGAATGATCGAAAATTTGATAAAATACTTTAAAATAAAAAAAATATCAAATGGATACTTACAGATACTCTCAACGACAGTAATAACATATATTATTTGATGTTTATTCTATCGCTCGCTCTGCCTAACGAGTGGTTGAGATCACTCTTTGCAGTCGAGTGATACAAAAATACGGAATATCCAATGTTGAACGAAAATCACTCGTAATAGAGCGCTCGACACGAGACGAGTGATTCCATAAGAAAGCTCATAGCGAAACGATTCGGAGACACAGCACGACTTAATGATGTAGATGTGTACGCGCCACTACCGCGGCAATGTGCCGCCGCGATCCTCCAATATCAACGTGTTCACGTGCGTAAAACTGAGCACTTATCGCTGACCCGTAATTGATCTATCCACATTTTTGGAAGTATTTTGGATCGATTATGTACTCGTATGTCTTTGTTCAATCGATATTTTAAAAGCGGCAGCCATCCAGTCTATCTAGGTCATGTGTGCAATATCACAACCACCCTGTTTCAGGCGTGAAGCGGTTTATGCCAACATGGTTAAATTTCAATTACATTTAATTGAATATTAAAGTCGAGATAGGTTAACGTCGAGATACTTGAGCCGATCACCATATAGGGAACCTTCCTTAAACCCACTTGGGCTTACAAGTGACAGAGTTGATACGAAGATCGATCAGGCGAAATTTAGGCATAGTCTGCAAGATAGAGATAGAGGAAAGACGGCATTGCAATGTAGGAAACACACGGATGCAGAAAAAGCCAGATCAAAGTGCATGACCAAACATTGAGAAGGCTTGATGAGTAATAACTAAAGAAGGAAATATCATCTCAAATATCATCAATATCAAATTTAAAAAAAGTAAAAAGAAAATTTTTCTTCACGCGTACATGAATTGGTACGTATGAATGCAAAAAATAATGATCGTCCTACCAAAGGGTTAGACGCATCAGAAGAATAAAAACAGCTCACTAAATACGCCTTTGAGAACTTTAAGAAAATATCTCAGGTTTCTTCACGATGTTTTTCTTCAAGATATTAAGATAGCCAAGTGATATAAAATATCTCAAAACGCACATAACTCCGAAAAGTCAGAGGAGTGTACCAGATTCGAACCTCCGACCTCCCGATAAGACGGCCGAAGTGGCTATCACCACTCACCCACAAATATCTAGCAGATCGCAATTAAAATAGAGTTATTAATCGTATGCGTTGAAAAGACAACTTTTTCCTTTTATGACGTCGCGCTCGTTTGAAGCATGAAGGATGTTAACGTCACTCGCAAAATGGCTTGTCGACCTGCAAAAGGGCGAGCCGGCACGTCCACCTGCTTAGCGTGGTAATGTGCCAGCCAACGCGACCTCACGTCTGTTTGTCGAGACACCTAGGCGTTGGAGCGTTTTCACATTACACGACTCGATATCGTCTATCTGGTCAATACAGTGCAAAAAAAGGTAAATTCTTACAATCTTTTTTACAGTATCGTGCGCCAATAGCACCCCACTGCCATCTTACAATTTCAATATAAAGCTACTACATAGTGGGCACCATTATGAAACATCACCACTTTACTCCTGCACGGAAACCACCATTGGCTTCAAATGCAACTCATAGTGGCCCACTACTGGGCACGAATCTCTCCTTACAACTGAAAACGTCTAAAGCGTACTCCACCACGCTGCTCCAACGCGGATTGGTGGAGGGGTTAATCAATCCGAATGTCGGAAGTTTGTAGGCCGCCCGAAAGGCTCTGGCGAGGCTTAACGATTGTTATCTTATGGTACAACCGGGACCGATAGCTTAACGTGCCCTCCGAAGTACGAAAGCGATCAAAAATGTTTGCCAACTGCCGGCCGAGACCGACGCTGATTAACTAATTCAGTTATGTTTGACACTCACCGCGCGACAGTGAGCGCTTCAGCTACCACCCATACGTAAGGCCTTTACATTATTAACCTATAGAGTAAACGAAGAGTGTTTTACCACTTCACCATTTCCAGCCTACCTTTATTACGTACCCAAGTGGTTTATTTTACAGGAATAATTACAAAGATTTTATTCGTAACCAGGTGGACCCCAATCTAATAAACATTTAATTTAAATGAGAAAAGCCCCGACTGATAGGAAAGGGCGTTTAATCTCCATTATTTATGTACGTAGAAAGAGTAGAAACTTAGTTTGAAGTTAACCAGGAAGTCTCTATTTTGATAAAGGAAATTATAGAATATATTTTGTAAAGGTTTTATTTACCTTCCTTATAACTCATCGAATATCAAAAATTAAACTTTAAAAATCGATAGATAATATTAATAAGAAACTATTTAGAATTAAATTTCTATTCTACTCTATATACCTATATATATACCTATATAGAGTATATACCTATATAGAGTAGAATAGAAATTTGATAATAGGAATTTGACTTGAATTTATAGAAATAGATTGAACCTTCAATCTATTGAATATGTATTTCAAATTTCATATTTTATTTGAAATTCCAGATATTTATTTAACCGAGGGAAGGACGTAACAAAGTTCTAGACATCCTGTTTATTTATTTTGCCCGCAGCGTAAAATGAAAATTGTTTCTGAAGTCCTGTACTCGCTCACGGAGCAAAGACATTCCGGCAATAGACTGCGATTTCATTAAAAAATATATTTAATGATTTGCATTCAACGTAGAAATTCTAATCAGTTTACTAAGAAACGGGAAATAATAAATAATCTATAACACAGTTACCTCGCTGACGAAATGGTGTTCAAGCAAATTTTAATTAGTATGAAGGATTGAAGGTATTGATGATTACTATTTTTTGAATGACATAAATAAATGTTATTAAAGTAAAGTAACCTGCCGGTGTGAGTCTATCATACTTGAGATAATATACATTTCGCATGAAAAGTATCGAAACATTATCTAAATTTTCACTGTAACGACAATTAATCAAAAATCAAGCAATTCATTCCGTATAGAAAAAACATAGTTTAATAGCCGGCATTTTGGTCTTTTCAATTGTGTACGGAACTGCAAATTTTGAATTAATTAATTTAATTTTCATTCCATATATTAATTTGGAACATTGTTTTGAGACGAATGAGTATTTAGACATGGAACATTAGTGTGCAACAAACACAAAATAGCGGATTAAAAGTTGTTAAAGATTGTCTGAAAGAGATCGTTGTATAGTGATAAGACAGCCTTTTGTATTGTGTCTTCTGTGTATAATGTTGCTGTTGTGGTAATACAACAGCAACGGTACTTCGTGTGTACAATAAAGAGTATTCTATCTAGTCATAGGTTTAAGAGAAAAAGTCATTCAACTTTCGTTACTTCCAAGCTACAGCGGCAGGTGACCTTCAGTTGTCACGACCGAGCTTTATCGAGGTCAAGGTCGATAGTGAAACGTTCTATATAACATTACATCTTATCTTACTAATATTATAAATGTAGAAATTAGTTCGGTTGTTGTTTGATATGCCTTCACGGGTCTACAACCGATCTTCATTTGGTAGAGAGGTATTTTGAGTCTCGAAGGAGGTTATAAGATACTTTTAAACCTGATTATTGATCATAAATTTAAATCATGAGGTATTCATAAGACGTTAGTACCATAAGCTTTGATAACATTCATATGGTTAGAGCGCGGGAAGTTTTTGGTGGGGCGGTCGTGTTTGTTTTGTTTGGCTTGCGTTTGATAGTTTTGAGTTGTTGTAGAGCGCAGACTCAATAATTGTATTTGGTATATTTTCAGTCTACGGAAGTATGACCACATCTCCAAATTCCGCTCTCATCTAAAATGGCCCACTATCCCATTGTAGAAATTCAATAAAGTGTAAATAAATAAATGTAAGTCAATCAACGGCGTGACTCTAAAGAACTAGTAGTTAAGAACAAGCTTTTCAAAGATATTTTGCCGGCGGCTTTTCAATCTCTTCGTTCAAGGCGTTCCAGAGCAGTTTAGTTTGAACGGCAGATAAAATATAGTTAAAGAATAAAACTTACCTTGAAATTCTTTCCGCGCAGTGCTAACAGATGTGACGATGTTGGCCACGTGGCCGAGGACCGTCGCGAACAGCAGCAACCCGAAAAGCAGTTGAGCGATGACGAATACGTACTCGCCCTTGCTGCGTGGTCGCGGCAGGTCACCTGTCGACACACCACAATATTTGTGAATCATATTTATCCTTTTTATTTTAGAAACGGTTTATGAGTTCTGGATCATAAGCCAATAAAACCTGAATAGATATATTGTAGCTTGCACTTTCAGTTTATATCTGATCCCAAAGACCAACCGTTGAAATGAACCATATGTTGCCTTTAGATTCCAGATCCTTGACTTAAGCTCAGTAATCGGATTCTGCTTTGTGCAACGCATTCACATAGGACAAGTATAGGTGTTGCCTCCGCCTCTTTGCAGAATCTGCAGTGTATAATAAATAGAAACAACTCAAGTATTAGTTTAGTGGTCCCTGTATTTAACTTCCGATCGTACCGAAAAAGCTCAAAAATATTGGAGGTGGAGGATCTTTTCGAAACATTTATACTACACTAGTTCTACAAACTATTTAAGAGGACTATCACTTTTCGCATCTCTTTCGCTTGCACATTCTAACTCTTTCATTGATTGTATGTATAAGTCTGGGTATATTTTTGAAATATGTGATTTATTATCATTGTTGACAACAAAACTACGGACATTTTAGACAAATTTAAATTTTTATATACTTCATATATTTTATGACAGAGAAAAATCGCGAGAAAAATTACTAACGGTTTTCGCCGTTTATCTCTATCAAAAACTGGGTATACAAAAAATTTAAATATGTCTAAAACAAAACTTGAAGTTTATGTCATAGAGTGATGATGCCTTGTTTAGCTACCTTAATTACGAATACCACCTACACAATACTCATTAGCATGATTGTGGAGGAATGTAATTTTTTTTGTGACGTCATGAATTCTTCGCAAATACCGTTTAATCCACCATCTGACGTCACAGCTACATTATAACAGGGTTCAATGACACAATGTGCGCAAAATAAGCTGAGCTGTAATTATAAACAGAATCTGTTTGTTCTGTTCCAATTTCAAACGCCTAGAGGGCAAAATTCAAATTGGATACCTATTAAATGTTTTTGCTTGAACTGCTAGTATATGAAGTTATTATTTATTAGCATTGTGCTCTTATTACGCTTGCATAATTTACAGCACTTATTAGAAAATAATATTCATAGGTGGTGCGGTGAAGAAGACGCCGTCAATTATTGAAAATTGAATCTGTGTTTTAATAGTAGATAATCAAACTGCCAGTTTGCATGCAATGTTGAAACGTACCTATTTACCACAAGTAATTAAATTAAACTAAAATTAAAATAATTAAACTACAACTACTACTAAATATTAGGTAACAATATCTCGTGAAACTATATTGTTACCTAATATTTATCAATAATCTTGTAACTAGATTGACAGAACTTTAACTAGCATCGATAAATCTAACCTAATTAAAGCAATTTGCAAGAAAATCACTTAAAGAATTACTTCATTAGGATCGACGGTTTTTAAATTTGTTGGTTATTCGTTTCAAAATTAGAATAACCTCACATGATAAATTGATTTATTAAACAGTTAATGATAGGTTTTATCCTGAGATCCTATTGGATAAAATACACTTTGGTATCAGTTTTAATTTGAATATACCCTTGTGTAGAACATTTCCGGTTTCTTAGTAAAATCCATTTCATAATTAAATTTAAATAGAATATTAAAAAAAATATTCCGGCATCAAGTAAGCTTCAACAATGGTGTAAAGTTAGTCACAAATGCGAGATCTCATTAGTCATTCCACTGTAAAAAACAGTGGATGATGAGAGCATCATCTCAATCTGCCTAAACCTTCCTTCACGTTAACTAAATCACTAACTAATAAATAACTACGCAATTCATATATATTTAGGTAAAATACATATGTATATATACTACAATGCGATATAATTTAAGAAGAAGGTATATAAAACATTTTGTGGACTCAAATTAGTTGCGAATATATAATGTTGCTTACTGTAAAAGTTCGATTTAAGGGAAAACCTAAGATTAACAAGTCTTAACTGTAAAAGACCAAACTGTTTTTCGATCATTGTTAATTTCGGACTTGTACTAGTATTATCTCGGTAAATCTTAGGTTTTACTGTTAGGTTAGGTCGGTTTAATGTTGAAAAACAGTCGTGTTTAGATATTGTTACTAATGAGAAGAAAAATAGTATTGTTTTTGTTTTTTTTATGGGTATAAGATAGCGAACGAGCATGCACTCCACCCATCCGCTGCTGCCCAAAACATCTGTGACAAACCTCGAATAGGACCGTAAAAGGAACTGGAGGTGTCAGTCCAGTTACTGTGAGATGTTAATAGGAATGTTAGTTGGTCTGTATTCGTTAGTATAAGTACTATGGGAGAAAGGACTGTTAGCGACTGTAAGTCCTGTTAGTCGGTGTTAGTGATAGTTCGGTTAGTAGCGGTTAGTAATAGTCCTGTTCGAAGCTGGCCACAGATGCGTTGCTACCTTTGAGGACTAAGGTGGTCGCCTCTTGTATGAGTGTAGCCGTCATCCACACATTTTATTGATAACAAAGCATCGCAAGAATTCGAGGTCTGCTGTGACACTAGCAACTTGGTTCTAAAGGACATAACAACGCACTCTAAAGAATCTAAATAAATTTTACTGATTTTTCTTAGCAATAAATAAAAACTCTTTTAAAATACGAAGCTTTGCCTGCGGCTCCGCCCGTGTAATCAACATATACATTTTCACATTTATAATATTAGTAGTTTTTTATGACATTTCCCATAACTTGCACTCGTAATAAATTTACAGCCCTTAAATATTGAGTAGTACTTATCTTTATATTATCTTTAACAAAAATAATATACCCTGCCATTGATCTTTTGTATAAACTTGCACTCGTAATAAATTGACAGCCATAAAATATTTTGGTAATAGCACTTACCTTGATAATAGGTATCTATCTAAAACAAAAAAATAATAAACCCTGCCATTGATATTTTGTATACACTCTCACTCGTAATAAATTGACAGCCCTAAAATATTTATTTAATATCTATCAAAAACAAAAAATAATAAACCTTGCTATTGATCTGTTGTATAAGCTTGCGCTCGTTATAAATTGACAGCCCTAAAATATTGAATACTACTATAATAATATGTATCTAAAGCAAAAAATTACATCATCTGCCATAATTGTATAAACTTGCGCTCAATGAATTGACAGCCCTAAAATTCTAGCACGTTCATTATTTTATCTATCTAAACAAAAAAAGTACATCCTGCCATTCATTCCTATTGTATAATCTGTTTAAAAACAAAACTCATTTTTAATAACAGTGGTGCCAACATAACCTTAAAGTAGACGAGAAAAAACGTAAACACGCCCGCTTAATGGATGACTACTGGGCAGGTGTTCGGAATTACGCAACCTAGTGTTTAATATATCGCCTTTGTGGTCATTGTATTACCTAATACATTAAGATAGTTTTTTCTTTTATATACCGAGTAAGGTAATTGGATAACTAGGTTTTATCTTTATAAATTGACAAATAGAGGCGTTAATTAGTGGAAATTGATAAAAAGGAGCTTAACACCTGTAATTTAGTTAATCATGCTAAAATGTTGTCGTGCTCATGCATAGTCTGTACTTTTTTGTCATCTCTGGCATTATTTTACTAAATTCAACCATCGATATAATATTTTTACGAATTTCTTGTTATTCTACAACCTTTGATTTTCTCCCAGCCTCTTTTTATCATATAAACAAGCGAACGCAATTAAGCCCATTCTGACGTTAGTCTGCGTTTTCTAATTTCCCGCTTTATAATTTATTTTTTCTAACCCACCGAAGGCCAGGCAAAGGTCACGCTTAACGTACAGTCAATAAAGTTAATGTGTGTCTAACCACAGATAATGTAGACAATAATTAAGGAAACTGCAGATTAAAAAGCCACAATCAGAAGTCGATGGCATTTCACGGGATTCTTCCCCGTTCACAATAACTTGGCTCATGCGTCAGTAATTTCTCTATTTAGGGAGAAAGTTGACCCGTCGACCCCTAATCTCTGGGTACAGCATCACCGTACACTAAGATAAATTATCTCGTAAGCCTGTGTTACAACTTTACAAGGCGGTTACAAGAATAACTCGGAAAGTCATAATCCGTGGTTACAAAGTTTCGTGGTGACTGTTTGAAAGCTTTCTATATTACATACCAAAATGTATAAGCATAAATAACAGCATTCATTCGGAAATTTCCTTTATGTTAGGATAATTTGATTTAATTTAATTGTTACTTTATCCAATCAAATTTTATTTTATAATGTTTAATTTTATTTTATTCGTGCTGTGACGTATTGAATTTTAAATGACCTGTTTGTAAATACTTATATTTATAGGTATATCTTTGCGATCGACCGTCGTAGAGTCTATTTACCCTGATAATGCCCTGTTTTGGGGCGAAACACGTGTTGTTGTTATGTATGTTGGTGTAGATTTTCAGTGTTGCGTGTGCATGTTTTCCTATGGGAGGTGCTATATGCATGAAACTATACACCATCATACGTTTTGCTCGCAGATTGTTGCAAAGTAGATTAAACGTAGCTTTATAATACTTCTCGTAAAATAGATAAGCCAAGCCACCTGTATACTAACAATTATGGACTTAGTCTGGTATAAAGAGTATTATTATTATTATAAAGATACGTAAAGGTACATTATAGCGTAAACCATTTAGGGCTTTGAAATGAGTGCATGATTCAGCTCAGACCTAGATAGGCAGGTTAAATCAGAGTCTAGTCTAGATGACCTGGCGCTGACTCACCAAGATAACTACAGGAAGTGCATTCATTGTGTAGCGACGTTTTGCCCGCAGCTCTGCCAACAAGAATAAGATGGATAGCAAACGAGCATGCATCTCCGCCCATCCGCTGCAGGACCGTGCATTTTGCGGGATTAAAAAGGGGCAATATTTCCTGTTGGCCTTCAGTAAAAAAACCTTTTTTCCCTTCCGTAGCATGAATCATGAATCAAGTGTACGAAGTACAGGGGGGACCTCGGCTCTAGCGTAGCCTATTAGTATTTGTCCTATACGCAGCTGGCCAGATATGCGTTGCTATCCCTAAGTAACCTGCTTCCACACCTTTCCAATACAATGCTTCAAAAACAATTGGTGCTACCGCCCCGGTCGAACCGTACACAGGTTCTACCACCTGCCGAGGTGATAGATTCCTAAAAACCAGGACGACAGACGCGCACGGAGGTACGCAGATAATGGCGGGTGGGCGAAGTATTCCAATATCGCCGGCATTGTGGTCATCGGACCCGGCGCGCAACTTCGCTCATCGACATTGTTGCGCTTGCCATGGCTTGGAATGCGAAAAATAAAATGACGCGCGTTCCGGGTAAATAGAGCCTGGGGTCTGGCGGCCCCGTCTGTCGCAGATATCCTTATTTAACGGCTACCTGTTGAAGTTAGCACCTGGGCCCTTAATCCTTCACGTGGCGGGAAAAATTGCGTTTTGGGAGGCTCGGAGCGGCGTCAACTACCTATGTGCCAAGATAGAGAGCAATACAATCCGATATCAGAACTCATTTTACTATCCGACCTGAATTCTCTAAAGACAATTTAGTTGAATGTTTTTTTGAACTCGACTGATTAGAAAATTGTAATGTACTTCAGCAGTAGAAATTATTTTCTACTTACTAAAGACAGATACCGCATGCCTCAAATTGCTTTATAAGAGACACAATTAAGTAAAATACAGCTACGTATAGTAACTCTATAAGAACCAGTAATTTAATAGTTGAACCATAACTTGTAATTTCACAAAGTTGGCATCACTGCCTAATGACAGTTGGGAGCGCGCGCAAATACCAAAATGGCGGCCGCAATAACGAAATGATGACGCGTTTCGAATCGCGCAAATAAACGCGCCTTTGTCAAGTTATTTTTGTGAAATGCTGAAAATAATAAGTCTCGTTTACTTCGGTTCTCAGGTAAGTTATTCTTTGGCAATCGCGTGTCCACCATCATTCATAGCTTGATCTTTTTCATCCATTTCATATTCCATCGGATTATTCTGTAGAACTCAAGTTTTGATTTTAGTTTAATCGTTAATAAATATTGCGTAGGAGGCGGGTTACTGATTGATCGAGCAAAAGGAAGCCGCGGAGCGGGTGAGAGAGACCAGCAGGCCGATTGCGTAACTGAAAGGGATAGGGAAAGCGAACGGGTCGCTATCGAAATGATGCGAACCATTCGCATTGATGTGATTTTTCATGCAAATTTGAACTTTAAAGACGTCGGATTCGCAATCAATG
>DWLO01000038.1:0-31941 GCA_018245335.1 Dalla quadristriga
TGGCCCCAGTCACTGAATACAGCTATCTAAATGTTATTACAGTAATGTAAATTGAAAATGGATATACTAAGCACCAATACCAATGTATGTAGGGTAGGATTTTCCTAATAAAAATATTTGTATATGTTTCATGTTTACGAGTAGGTAGGTACCTTATTTTGGTACATTTAGATAACAGTTTGCCTATTTATTTCGTAATAATTTCGTTATAGTTTCGTAATAATTCTGAAACCTGAAGAGACTACGTGTTCAAAATTAACACATTTACTCTCGTAAATAAATTTGTCTGCACTATGTGAGATTACAAATAGTATAAACTGGTGTTTGGCATAAATGTGCGCCGATGTCACCACAAAACACTTTACTTTCACCACCTTCATGCGTCAACCTTCAAGTACAAATTTAGACTGATGAGGATAGCTATCAGTCTGTTTAGTAAGAAGATATTAATAATTTTTACCTACAGCTGACTAAACGTCAGGTATAAAAGTGCAATATCAATACTACCGGAATACAAGCGGATCTTCATTAGACCTACTTACCTAACGGACATACCTATTAAGCATTCGAACGTCTGTTTTGTGGATCTTGAGTATTTTTTGAGTTTTGGAAGCCACCACTTCACTCTACTTAATCGCACATTGAAATATAACATTTTTGACTACGAATTGAACATCGTTTAGGTTTGAACCGGTTCGTAATTACTAATAAGTCCGATAAGGACACTTAACACGTTATTTGTAGGCAATTTGGCTTAATTCCTGCACTGAAAATAAAATTCTGGTTGTTTCAAACTAACGACAACATTAATTATTTAATTCTTACGTTTAATTTACTAATATATTACATAAAATTGTAATGCAGTGAAAGCTGTAAGTTTACCTTGGATATAGTCACAAAAATGCTACTAGTGTAAGCTGCATTTATTACTTATGTTTAAATCTGTCTACAGATACCAAAACTTGAGGCCTGTTATATTTATGCTAACAATTGGTTGAAAAATGTATTAGCCTGATTATTGCTCTTTGAAACGTCGAGTCGACTGATAAACATAATCGGTGGCTGGACGAGATATGAAATAATTCCTACACTACATGGCTTTACGTAACTCTATCGAAGCGACGCACGTCGCGGGCGTATTGCCACCGACCAGCCGGAATGGCGGCATCCGCCTCCCACTTCACGTTGCGTTGAAAATTGCCAGTCGTTACCGCAACGCGGACGATTCATTGAAACAAATTTATGTATGTGTAGATCATTCCACCGGCTCGCGCAGATTAAACAAGTTTCGCGCGTCGCACCACACTAATATTTATCTCTTCGTGTTTTTGTGTTTGCAATGGCAGAAAAACAATATGTGCTGGGCATGGACATTGGGACTACATCTGTGAAAGTGTGCGTCTACGATCCTATCACAAAGGAGTTGGTGGCTAAACAGAATAAGGATACGGCGGCGAATATACCGAGCGATCAAGGGGTGCAAGGAAATAAGCAGGACGTTCCGAAAATAGTATCAGCTGTTCATTATTGTATCTCCCGTCTGCCTAGAGATGTTTTACGACATGTCACGAAAATTGGCGTCTGCGGTCAAATGCACGGAGTTGTTCTTTGGAGGAACGGGTATGTAAGATTATGATTAATGCCTTATCGGAGAATGTTTAACAATTTATTTATTAATAGAGGTTGTAAGACTAGCTAATTAATGTCACGAATATTTTATTTTTCAGGGCATGGGAGGGAGTCGAGAAAGATGGTATTGTCATTCGTTTTGAAGCAATAAGGGACAATATGTCGGCATTGTATACTTGGCAAGATATAAGGTGTAAGCCTGAATTCTTAGACTCGTTACCGAAACCCGATTCACATTTAAAATGTTATTCTGGTTATGGAGTTGCAACACTAATATGGATGCTTAAACATAAACCAGGGAAATTAAACAACTTCACATATTCAGCGACCGTTCAAGATTTTGTAGTTGCCATGCTTTGTAATTTGGAAGTACCCATAACATCGGACCAAAATGCAGCTAGCTGGGGCTATTTTAACACTGAGCAGAATGAGTGGAACACTGATATTTTGAAGGCTATAGACTTCCCCGTAAATTTATTGCCAAAGGTTATCAAAAGTGGCGCTATCGCCGGAACGTTGAGCTCGTCATGGAATGGAATCCCTGAAGGCACCCCAGTGGGAGCAGCAATGGGTGACTTACAGTGTTCTATTCTTGCTACTTTGGAAAACGAACAAGATGCAGTTTTGAATATTTCCACATCCGCCCAACTGGCCTTTGTTGTTGATAAAATTTCGAATTTGGGTTGTAATACCATTGAACATTTGCCATATTTCGACAGCTACTATTTGGTAGTAGCAGCGTCATTGAATGGCGGCAATGTACTCGCGACATTCGTGAAAATGCTTCAGCAGTGGATGTTAGAATTAGGATGTCCTATTCCACAATCAAAAGTGTGGGAAAAGGTTATTGCACTCGGCTTAGAGGCTCCTGCCACAGCAATGAAAATTACTCCTCTTTTACTAGGAGAGAGACACGTTCCAATGGCAAAAGCTACAGTTGAAAATATTGATCTATCCAACATTCAGCTAGGGCAAGTTTTTAAGTCCCTGTGTGAGAGTATAATTGATAACTTGCATGTGATGATGCCAAAGGAGATACTGAGAAATGCCAATATAAAAAGAATAGTTGGGAATGGGTCGGGGTTATCCAGAAATGCTGTTCTTCAGCGAGCTGTTGAGCAGTATTATAGCTTGCCGTTAGAATTCACCTCTGGCGGAGACGCCGCTAAAGGAGCAGCCATAGCTGTTATAGCAAAAAATTAAGAATTACAGCTTTTTAGATGGGTAATCACAGCTGCGTTCCAGTTCAAGTCACAGCATTTGTATTTTTTTTACATTAATTTATGAAAATTTATATACTTTATTGTACAGAGACCAAACTAAAATTGTGATCATCGATAGATTTATAAAGACAATATTACCGCTAACAAATTATTGTTAGGTATACTTACTGTTAAAGAGATTAGCATAGATTTGAATTTGTGTTTAAAACGTTACTAGCGCTATATTTATACCTTTGTTGCAAGAATAAATCTATTGAATGCATATTTTTAGTTTTCTTTCTACTTTTAAATACCTATGCACATTGTAACATTTTGTTGAATTTTAATAACATAAGTAGTTTTAGTTTAATGTAGACATTAGAAACAGAGAAGTCTTATTGAAATGCTGGATATCAGATATTCCAAACACTCTGAATATCATAACGATTTTTTTTTTAAATGTGTACCCAAAATACCTAAATATATATATATAAATCTAACGAACATCTGAATCAAATGTTCAGTTGAAAATAGAAACAGTACCATCGAAACGAGTGTAACAAACATGCTTAACAATTGCTTTAGATGGAGCTGGAGATGCTGATATCAAAATCAGTAACTAATTTTAAGGTAATGTAATTTCCATTTATCCATCCATCAACCTTTAGAGGTCCACTGCTGGTTATATGCCACCCCTAATGTAATTTAAATGTTACTTATTTTACTACTACTACCCTATTTCCAACCAGGCTACCGATGTGTCAAATGTAGGTGTGAAATTTTTCAATCCAATCATCTTGGTGTGATGACAATGCCACCCTTCTAGTCTGACTATTCAGTACTATGATTGACAAGTGTATCATTGCAAATAAACTTCAAATCAAAACGGAGTGAAACATAGTCTCTTATTTTTAAATTGTTCAAAACTTGTTATTTTAATTTCACACTTACTATAAAATGTTAAGGACTACGTGGGATTCGAACCTGCGGCATTCTACATTGGTAGATTTTTTTTAATGACAAAACAGGTTGAATGCAACTTGTGTTTTCATGTCACTGATCTATTCGGGAAGGGTTGAATTGCCTTTCTAGAATGGTAATTATTTAGTTCATAAATAAAGTGAATGTTAAACATTATGCCTTTTATTATTTATTTCATCAGATTAATTAGATTAGATAAAAAGAAATTCCTGAAAAAGCAGTTTTGTGGTAAACTGAACTGACTTCTACTTATTGAATATTTCCTAATTCTAAATCGAATAATAATGAAACTGCCTGACTCAAATTACAAAACAGTGGGTCCCGGCCGCCTGGATTCTACAAAGTGGTGTGGCATGGTATGAACCGACATAACCTTAAAATAATGAAATTGAATAAACTTACCAACAAAATTCCATAGATTTTATAAAAGTAGGTACTAAGTAACCAACTCCACAATTGTATCACATTGTAGGTATTAAATAGAATTAACTTTAATCGCGTTGCTGTTTGTAATTCAATAAATTGAAAATAATTATCACAGACTAGGATAGTAGGAGCATAATATAATGAATAATAATGATTTAAGTAGGTACATACCTACTATTTATTTATGCTGTGGTGTCACTGACAGGTAACAGACTGACAGTTGCCAAAACGCTAAGCCATTATAGCGCATACAATAAAGGGATACGCCATTAGCCAATAAGCCGTATTGCACAGACTAACGTTAAAATATACCATAGAGATAAATTTATTATTTAATCTATGATTATGGTTTAGGAAACGTTTTGTCTCGGAACAATTTGCTTTTATAAAATAACAATTTATTTACTAAAGAGATAAAGGTCAAAATTAGGTTATTTGCTTTAGTTATTATTCTGTGGGTTTTGATGACAGGAAGACGTCAAAATAAGTGACGTTTTAGTTCAACTTTGTTGCATTGACTGGTATTGAGTAGGTAACTATAACGGTAGTTTTAAATTGTTTATTTTAAAAGAATACTAAACTTGGTGTCTCCAGATTTTATTTACACTACAATAACCGAATTGTTTAACGTAATTTTGTATGATTACGATGAGTACTTGTACGTATTTAGTGCACATCTAGATAGAAACCTACATATTTTAGGAGGTTACCGTACCTATCAACTGCTTCGTAACAGTTTTTTAAAACTGTAAAAATGGCAGTGGAATGTAATAAAAAGAACGAGGACGCGGACATTACCACCGCAGAAGGAAATCTATTGCAGCAACCAAAGGAAGAATCAATAGCAACGAGAAACCCATTGATGAAAGTACGTACGTATGTGTTGGCGTTGCGACCGTGGTCTTTTAGTGGAAGCTTGCTGCCGACTCTTCTAGGCGCGGCCCTAGCGTACCGACTACCAGGCGACAACGGGTTCAGCTGGGTCACATTGTTGGTGACATTGTGCACGGTCATCCCTGTCCACGGTGCGGGAAATGTAGTAAACACATACTTTGATTTCGTCAAAGGCATCGATAATCGTAAATCAGACGACAGAACTCTAGTTGACCATATATTAAGCATTGATGAAGTTGTCTCTCTAGGAGCAATATTGTACATGGCAGGCTGTGCATTCTTTGTGTTGTTAGTTATCATGTCACCTGCTAGAATGGAACATTTAGCTCTAGTCTATTTCGGGGGCCTATCGTCTTCATTTCTGTACACAGGGGGTATTGGTCTGAAATACATAGCCCTTGGTGATATTTTGGTTCTAGTCATATTTGGGCCAGTTTCAGTTGTGTTTGCTTTTTTAGCGCAAACTGGAAGGGTGGATTGGCCTATATTTTACTACGCAGTACCTTTAGCTTTAAATACAGAGGCTATATTGCATAGCAATAATACAAGAGACCTTGAGATAGACAGCAAAGCTGAAATTGTAACACTGGCTATATTGATTGGGAGAACAGCGTCATATTTGTTATATGCGTTTCTACTTTTTACTCCATATATTATGTTTGTAGTAGTAGCAGTGCGTTGTTCCCTCTGGTTTTTATTGCCAATGTTAACTCTGCCGAGAGCTTTTGAGATCGAAAGAAGGTTTAGATGTCCGGAAACTATGCAGTATGTTCCGCGCCAAACAGCTAGGCTGAATTTCTACTTTGGCATGTTGTATATGATATCGTGTTTGTTTGCTCAGAGACTGCCATATCTTCTTAGACAGTAACAGGTATTTTCTGATGTATCAAATGTACTTACAGAGCTTATAATGTCACCTTCTGTACTGTGATTGCCTTCTCAAGCGTATGCATAGAAATCTAAAAGAATACTTAATAGTTATAATTAAATAGCAAGGAAGCCTAGGTTTGACCTTTTATGATTTAAACATCTAGAATGTAGCAGCAGTAGAAAAAATTGGGGATAAACTGTAACATTTTTCAGTACAATCTGTTCCACTACCAGCTACAATAGATCTATTCAGGTTGCAGTGGCTTATGGGTGTACCCATATCCTGTTTCTCAAATCATTACCACTTATATGAGCCAGTGAATATTCTTACATCAGAGGTATTTCTTATTATCCTTAGTAGAGCTAGCTTAGATGCCAATAAATGTTAACAAGACTTTATGTAATAAAAAGTGTAATGATTTGGTTTTATTGTTAAGTATGAGCTATATGTTAACTACTACTATTCTGTATATTGTAATAAAAACATATTTCATATTGTGTGTATCTGTTGGATTTTGCAAATTATGTTGTTATTTATCGGTAGTGTTGTATTTATACTTGTAACACAGTTGCCTTTGTTGTACTGAACTGCAGCTGTATAATTTAAAATTAGTCTTATATTTTTATCTTATGAATCCTCATTAAATTATCTGTATGCAGGCATTGTACTTGTACATGCTCGGTGAACTGGGAAGGTGTTGAACTTGTAGTCTGGAGTAACAATGCATCTTGACCAACAAACATTGACCATTTGCTGTGGTGAGCGGTTAGTCAGGTGCCTAAGGTACATTCAATAAAAAATCTACAGGTTTTCTTATAGTATACAGCATACTATTTAGTTAGGTAAATAATTGTGTCAGGAGTTCCTTTGCAGAAATCCATAGTTATAAAGTTAGGTTAAATCCACTTTGCAAAACCCCACAAGCAATACTTATGATGGTATACACTTTCAATCTTACAGCAGGTTCCTCCCTCCACATAGAAAAATATGGACATGCAACAATGGAAATGTACACAATCATACATGCCACCACCAACACATGTTTTGCCCCAAACAAAGCTTGTGGATTGATGCAAAATAAATTTAACTTAATTTTTTAGCATTAAATTTTACGACATAGTATTTTTTGATGCTGTAATATTCATTTTTGTCACATTGATTCATGTAACAAATTAAAATTTCTCATTTAAACAGTTATTTTAATCTTTCATCAGAATATGGTTCAAATTTCCATGACCAATCTTATGGCAAACATATCATAGTGATAATAAATTGTGTAAAGAACAGGATGTCATTTAGACATGTATTGTTAGGCCGCAGATGACTGATAACATGCCTTTGCCTATATTATTATGTAAAGCAGTTTCTCTTATGAGTCTTTTGTTGGTTGAACCAAGACAAGCCTCCACTATGTTGAAATCTCATCACAGCTACCTCTCTTTTAAATTATATTAAATTACTTACTATGTTAAATTATACTTGGTTAAATAGTCTGATATATTGTTTTACTTTGATGGGTCACTTACTGAATTTGTTAGTAATTTTTTCATACTTAAGTATAAAATTTGACAATAACTATTTAGCTTGTAAATGAGAATTATTATAGAAAAATATACACAATCAATTTTATAAAAAATGTTGGTTATGTAGTTTTATTATAGAGTAATCCAATAATTATGATATGATGTACTTGATTTGATAAAATAAGCTACTGTCTAGTTCAGTAAATTGTAAGGGTCATTTTGTAGAATCATTTTCGAACTTATTTTGTATGAGTGTAGTTAAGTATAAAGTTGCGTTTTGTTCATAGAGCCTGCAAACAACATTTTGGTTAAATCAGGAATAAAACATAGTTGTTCTTTATAGTTTACTGATATATCAACATAAGAGACTTTTTATCATAGAATCTTTATAATATAAGTAAAGATAAATATAATAAGTCAAATTATAATACAATTGAGACCACAAAATTTTAGAGAAATGGATTTCATTAAGGAATGCCTGATCTATATCCTAAGTTGACAAACTTGGCAGTGACTGGAGAGACTAAATTTTTACGAGACGTATTTATATAATTTTATTAATAGCATACTGATAAGTAATGCAATATGTGTGCTATTTACTAAAAGTTCTAAACTGAAATTCCATTTCGAGAAAACTAACATACAGGAACAAAATCACATCATTAATTGAAATATAAGGTAATACATACAAAAATCAGCTAACATAAACTATTAAATAATATCACTATGTGCAAAAGTAGTTAAATTAAATTCGCTGAAGAAACACGTTCGCTTTTTTAACTTCATACTGCGCGTCGCGTTCTCCGTTCGTTTCATGCCTAAATATCTGTTAGAATTATGAAACAACTATTGGATTGACTAACTAGGCTAATTCTCCAAAAGTATATTTATGTGATATTTGTTACATAGATTATATTCTATAAAATGCACAAATAAATTGCTTATATTGTTTAACACAGACTTTGCATTTTAGTATGATGAACATATTAAGCATCTCTTGATAGTGGACTTAATTATTTTCCCACATGACCCATATTTCAATATAACAACTCCCGTGTGTTATCTATAGTTTAGGCCATTTATTCCAGACCGACTCAATTTGTGATGTGTAAACCTTTCGTTTAGTTCTTTTTGATAACGTAATTAAAATATATACATACAATTCCATTAAAAAATTACCTACATCATATTCAAAAGCCGGTATATAACAAGTAACTTATTTATGCAATTAATCAGAAGAGTTTTCTTTACAATAATAAATAAAACAACTTCACTAGATTTAGTACAACTAATAAAGTAACAAGTTAATCAGCAATAATTAAGGCACACAGCCATTTCAATGTAATTTAAGAATTTTGCTCCAGATTTTACTTTAGCCTGTGATAAATTGTCATTTCCACTCTCAAGTTAAATAAATACGTGCACAAATTGCAGCAAACACATTCCTTGTGAAATGCCCTAAATTTTTCTAATTGCCTGTTTTCATGAAGATACAATTGCACTAGGACAACATTCTTAGAATAATCTCACATTCACGCACGCGTGGGACAAAAGTCCGCGTCGCTGGAACATCCAGACAAGTCTTCATAAATGTATTACAGTATATACATCAGACTTAAAGGTTGGCTTTCGCTTATGATGTTGTTGGTTTCTTTTCGCGCTGCCATCGCAGTATTCTTTCTTTGAGTTCGGTCGCTGTAAATATAATTTTTTTTTTAACGTTTTTTAAACGTACATTAAAAATGGTACATATTGGATAATGTTTGTTTTCGGCTTCGTATGGGATTGTAAACAAGCGTGGTTACCTGGGCGCAGTTCGTCTTCCGTGAGCGGCTGTCTGTTGAATGGATCTGTAGAGCTGTTCAGCAAATGCCGCAATATCACAGAGCGGTCCATTATCTAAACAAGCACAAAACTAAGTATTAAAACTACGATAACTAAATACATCTATCTATACATATTTATTAAAATATATAGGTACATACATTCTACATCACAAGTGTCACACAAGTGTCATCACAAGTTTTTTATTTATTATACTTTATTACACCAATTTAAACAATAATGGTATAAAAGGTGGACCTAATACTAAAAGTATTATCTACCAGTCATCCTATGGGTTAACAGAAAGCAGACGAAGTGTTGCCTTAGTGAGTGTGCTCCAGTTTAAATCCGAGTTTTACTATGTAGTTACCTTGCCCGAGGGTAATAACACAGGATCAGTCATGAGCGTGTCCATCAGTGGATCCCGGAACTCCTCGGGTGCGTCCCCGAATTCGTCGCTAGTTTCCTGGTTGGAGACTGAAAAAAGTAACCGTATATAATTGAAGTACGAAGTAACTAAAGTAAAGAAACGAAACAAGAAAAATGTTGGGGAAAAACATAAAAGTATTCATCATTAAAGACATCATGAACATTTTTTCCTCAGTCCAATTCATGGTAGCTGCATCAACATCTATGAATGTCAGCTACGAAATATCATTATTATGCGGATCTACTGCGGATCGATAAAGGTCGATAGTAACCACAAATATTATCAAAGATGTACTATACTCACTCATGATTTGATAGGCATTGTCAGCGAGCGCCTTGAAGCGTTCAATTTCGGTGGACGTTTTAATGCACGACTTCGCTAATCTTACAGCTGCCTCGTCGAATAATTCTTTACGGAACGACCTCTGCAAGAAGATTGATAAACTTTAGGGTTAATATTCAGTAATATAGTCTGGATAATGTATAATTTAATTATAGATTAAGAAAATATAAATAGACGAGTGGATAATACTTCTTCCTACCTAGGGTTAAAATAGTACGCGAGCACCCACAGAGTAAGAGCACCATTTGATTTATTGAAGTTAAGTGTGTTTTGCGTAATCGGTGATGCGAACGCTAAGAGGAAACGTGTTAGTGCCTAAGAGTTTCAATTATGGTATTAAAGACGAGTGAAGTCTGCCAACCTCCACTTGGCCAGCGTGGTGGCTATGGCTAGTATGGCCCCAACCCTCACTGTGAGGGGAGATCACTGCTCGGTAGCGGGCCGGGAATAATAATAATAACCTTGCACGCCACGTGTTTGTCCATGCGTGATTACGCTCGTCCTCTTGTTTGTACAATATGGTGCGTACGGATTCTAGACTAAAATAAGAGGTCTAGGCATGCGCTCGAAGCGCTGTGAGCAATCAGACGCTTGTTAACTGCACAGAGCGCGCGTTGATAGTTTTTGTTGTAAATTCCGATGCATTATCATGCTTAGTGGAGCTCTAGGGCTATCGAGGGCGCGAGCTAATATCCTAGATACGGGGATGTCACGTGCGTGACGCGTCCGACTGTATGTATCGTATAAGTAGTAGTAGTTGTAATTTGTTACACAGAATTCATATTATACAGCGTCGAAACAACACTTCGGGCGCTTGTTACAACTAGTCGCTACCTCGTCGGCGGCGAGAGCGGCGTGGAAGGGCGGAGAGTCAAGGTGCAAGTAGATGTCCACCAGCTGGCTCAGCAGCCGCCGCGGCTCCCACCCGTACTTCTCCGGACGCCGCACCTGACAAACACCAAATCTATATCAAAGAAGCTGACTGACTGACATATCAACGTACAGCTCAAACCGCTTTTTATAAATTCCATGGGGTAAAAAATAGGGGATGAAGTTTTGTACGAAAAAACAACTGTTACGCGAGCAGAGCCGCGAGCAAAGTAAAGTTATTAATAATACTGTAGGGTGTTGTACCTTGAGGTTCTTGCACTTGGGCCCGCAGAGCTGCTGCAGGTTAAAGTTGAGCATGGAGGCGAGGCGGTCCACCAGCTCGGCGCGGAGGAATGGCTCGCGGATCTCCACCGTCAGGTACTCCAACATATCCACCGTCTCCCTGAATATACCAAACACGCGTCTTTAAGCTTCAATACAACCCAGTGGCACTAGCTTTTAAAAGTGTAGGAAACCTGAATGAGTTCTTACTCATACTAACTCCTTTGAAAACTGGTACTTTTGTGTCATGTTCTCAAAGGTGTGGGAATCGCAGTGGCTCACAGTAAGACACCGGTCACTCTTCAAAAATGAGGTCTGGAGTGTACTCCACGGAGCGGCGTTCCAGTGTGGGTTTGCAAGCGTTTATTATATTGTCTGGTACCTGGCGAGCGGTGAAAGCTGAGTGCTTGTGACTTCGGCCTTCTACTCGGGAGATTCGGGGTCCGAATTCCAGACACGCACTTATGAGACTTTCCTAAGCAACTAAATATCGCCTTATTTAACGGCGAAGGAAAACAATCAGAAGAAACCTTCAGAGAGCTCTCCATAATGTTCTTATGTGAAGTCTGCCAATCCGCACTTGGCCAGCGCGGCGGACTATGGCCTATTCCTTCTCATTGAAAAGAGAGCCGTCAGTAGTGGGCGGGTAATGGGTGGTGATGATGACGATTACCTGGCGAGCGTGAGGTAGGAGCGGCACTGTCGCTCGTCTTGCGCGAGTGCGCGCGCGCGCGCCTCGCCCGCCGACCCGCCCGCGCCGCTCTCCTGCGCCTCGTGGATGCGCTTCAGGTACTGCTCGACAAATAAACAACACTATCAGACCGGGATGTCCACTGAGCGGACCTGAGGAAAAATTCCCCACAAACCCTTGTCCACTGAAAGTGAGTGTTTTTCCCAATATCATAGCAATTTTATCTTATTTAATAAAATTTTATCTATCACCGTATTAATATTTGTATTTGTATTGTATACAATAAAATCATACTTTTCTTTTACAATTGTATAAAGAACCAACGTAGAGACAAAAAATACGTACCGTAAGACATTCGTCTAGAAGGAATGTGGTGTCATTCATAAGCATGTTAATGAACTTGACGAACTGACGTCCAGACCGAGATTCTTTGACAATAGCCTGGAAACAAGATACAAAACTAAATAAACATTGATCACCGATATCCAAACAAAAGTTATTCTACAATAAGGAGAATTTATGAGTATACTCTCGATATTCCGACAAGGGGTTACAGCTAATAAAATAATTTACATGAAATATCTTACCCAGAATTTAGGGATTTAATTTAATTGTTCAGTAGGTACTTAAATATCACAATCATACGAAAGCATTGCACACTTACTTGCTTATGAATGGGCCTCTCCCACATGCCTTTCAATATGATGCTGATATGGAATCGTATTGTGAACTTATCGTAGAACTCTGTACTTTGACCGGTGGTCTCTATGTCTGTGTAGAACTTCATCAGAGCGCTGGGTAGCAGAGTCTGGGATATGGGGTGGTCCATGAACTTTTCATAAACGTTTTTCTGTTTGAGGGGAACAGAGACGTTGATGACAAACAACACCTCCACTATCTTGGCCACGAGGTACGGGTTTTTGATGTAGTGCGAATAGCAGATAGCGTTCAACAGCCACGTTATGATGGGATACTCAATGTAGTCTGCCACTATTTGTGGCACGTATCTGGAAAGTGTAAATTACATACATTGTATAAATATTTTTGATTGTTTAACACTTCCTGTCTTAGAACAACTTCATCTTTTAAACTAAATAAATTTACTTACTAACGAGTATGATTGAAACCCGTCCGTTTTGTCCGGTTACAGAACGATTATGCGAACGATATACGTTCGGAGCAACCTAGGGGTTGGTTGAAGCCCCTCCCTGGTCTGACCGATTAGATATGTAAAATACTCACTGCACAGCAAAGAGCATGAACTCGGCGATATCCTCGACGTACCACTCAGGGGTAGCGAGGAACGCGTGAGCGGCGCGCGGGGTGGACGCGTCCTTAGGCGTGGGCGTGGCCGTCGTGGGGCCGTCCGTGGGCGGGAGCGGTGCCCGGCGCGCGGCGTCCAACTGCCGCACAAGCAACGCGCACACGGACGCATAGAATTGTACGCTGCGACGCATCAACTCGCCGTCAAGTAGGGCCGTTTCTGCGCATTGCCTTGACCTGCGAATTTAATTTATTTTTTTAGTTTGAAAACTTGCACACGGGCGACCTGATGGAAACTAATGTATACTATGAAAAGACTTAACAACTTGTATATATTGGCTAAACGTCACGTCGGTCAGCAGGGTCAAGCTGAGGGATTAAGTTCAATTCCTAGCCCATGCAGTAAATTTTGACTTAGTAAGAGACTTCCGGATTTTTTTTATTGAAGTAAAACTTCTTTCCCTGCAGTGGAGGGATAAAATTTACTGAGGCACGTACGTCCCCGATAATCATGAGTATGCCTACTGTCTTTTATTTCTAAATATGGCCAAATAGCTGTCTTGTGTATAATGGCTGTCATTTTCATAAAGCATTCGTCCAATCGCCATTCAGCTCAATCATTCGGAAAGTCTTACTAACATGTATTCGTCAACGTCCTAATATTCTAATAGGAATCCTAATTTATGATTTACAATACACTCCCTAAAAGTTACCATCCACAGCGATACACGCACCTGTTTTAAAATAAAATAAGTTACCGGTGTATCCGTTTGAGCTGACGGCGCCACCGGCGCAGCAGCTCGCGGTTGCGGATGGCGGAGAAGCTGTTACGCCACTGCGGCTCGATGGCGATCAACTCCTCGATCACTTTTTGCAGGTCCCGGAACGCCCTGCAACCAACCAGCCCCGTATGCGTTTTATTTAATAACTTCCACAAGCATGAAGATTTCATTGTAGCCTTTCAATCTACATGAAAAAAATAAAATACTTTCAGCAAGCTGCGTTAACAGATACATTTATTGTTTTGTTACGATACACAATAACGCTACAACCAGCGAACGGAATAAACATGAAAGCATTTATTCAAACAAAATATACGCAGATTTTGTCCCCACAAAATACACATCTATCAAGGTGGCAACACATTAGTGGTAGACTGGAGGGAACGGGCTCACAACCCAGGAAAACATTTCTATCAAGGAGCTTAAGAACAGCAAAGGCGGATGGCTCCCGCTTATTTATAAACAACCAATCTATGTCAGACCTGCGTAACTTTAGTGTTTGGTCTCGAACTGTTAGCAACATAATATTGACTGATTATACAAACGAAATGGTTATGAAATAATGTTGTCCGCCAAGCATTCATAATTAACTCGAGCCTATCATTGGAACCCTAGTGGGTGATAGGCTTACCGGATCCGTCGCTGGTGCGTGTGCAGCGCGGGGATGAGCGCCACGTGGTGCATGTGCAGAGTGAGGAACCAGCACACCGTTTGGAACTTCGCCTCGGGCCATTTGTGCTCCGGGTCTTTGTCTGGGAAAGTCAAGGTTTCAATAGATAAACCGGCTGTAGAAGTGAACCAAAAATACAAGGAAGCTACGCCACCAAGCCACATACTTCCATTGAGCCATTGCCTGGCTGGAAGGTGCACCGCGGATACATAGCAGACTTACTGAGCTCCTCGAGCCAGTCGTGCGCCTCTTGCGTGGTGAAGAACAGCCGCGTCTCGTCACGCACGGTCACCCAGGTGCCCGGCTGGAAGGTGTACAACGGGTACACGCGGTCCAGCTTGATTCGCACCGACAGCAGTTGCAGCACTGAACACACGTTCAGCATAAAACCGTCACCTGGAAAATTACATTCCTATCACTATGTGACTGCGTAAGTTTGCCAGGTACAGTTCGTACATTATTGGCATGTCTACAAACCTACTGCATTAATTCACAGGAACCGCATTATTCCTGGCCTATCTCTCCGACCCAAAAACTATCTGCAAAAAATTACGTCGATTCGTTGATCTTTCAATGATTAGATTACAATTAAGTTTCTGTTGACCGAACACCGTTTCGTTAGTAGGGTCGATAAAAATATTTATTCTGAGTTGTTCAAGGTAGAAACCACGACTAATATTTATTAATCTTCAAATAGTAAAACTGTTTTTAAGTCGAAAATATACGAAGACAAGAGATTAATTCTCATGTAAAAAAATAAGATCGTTTACTCAAAGTTATGCCCACATACAAATGCGTACAAGTATTTCCATAAATTCACTAAGAACCAGTGATATATCAGGATGTTGGAAAGTGAATAAATTGGACAACTGCCAATAGAAAATCGTTTAACTCAGACGAGGTGAGCGACATTGGAGCGTAATATACGATCTATTTTAGCTGACCATTAAACACGCGGCGGTAAGGAGTGCGCAGTCAATGTAAACGTCTTTATCACTTGGGCCCAGATAATAACAATGCGAAAATAGCTTGGCAATCTTGCTGATAAAGACCTTATACACGTTACAATTAATATCGCTTGATTACAAATCATATCGACTCTATTAGTTTGTTTTGTAAACAATATTAATGCTTATTTTGTTTTACCTATGAAATTAGCATTCGTAGTACGGCTGCCATATTGAAGTCCGGTTGGTAACGTCGCGTGGAGATAGAGGATATACCAATGGAGATAACATAGAAGAGGAGAGATAGATTACGATGAACTGCTCGAGCAATGTCCACTGAGACATAAAAGTTCTTGAAATCGAGCATGCGTACCAAGGTAGATCACGCTTGTGAAAACTAAAATAGGTAATTAACAGAAGAAAGGATGAACAAAAAAACTGTGACTGTTGTGTCAAAACGTGAAACTAATAAAACAGTTTTGAATAACTTGATCTTATTGTAGTGACAGCAAGTACATTTATTTTAGGTAGTAAGGGTAACTACCGATAGTAGAATTGCCGGAAAGTTGAGTCAAAATAACAATTAATCAGTGGATATGCAGTATGTTGTAACCACAGGTAAAACAGAAACAAATCTATTTACGAAGAAAGGTGAATCATTAGTCTATCTGCTTCCTGTTTATGACATATATTGTGTGTTAAATTCATAAACTACGTTAGAGAAAAGTCATTTCAACAAGAACCTTCAATATGTTCAACGTTCCGCCCTGTGGAGCTGTGCTGTGTAGTGAGCCGCGACTGGCCTCCGCCTCGCGCTGCAGCGCTACATCCGCTATGCGGTGACAACGCAAACGCAACTTACCAGCCAGCGACCTCTCATCGGTCTGCAGCTGCGCGCGGCGCTCGTTGCGCTGCAGCAGCGCGGCGAAGAAGTTCAAGAAGGGCTCGCGCGCCTCGGGACACAGCAGAATGTTGTGGCAGATGCTGTGCAGCGAGCCGCGACTGGCCTCCACCTCGCGCTGCAGCGCAAACGCTAGGCTGCGGTCGCCGCTACCCGACACGAACATGCGTTCCGCGAGACGAGGATTCTCCTCCGCGAACAACGATATCTGCACAACAAAATCATTTATAAATAAATATATATTTACATAAGATTATAAAATTGCAAAGTCCCAGGCGACAAGTCTTTTTAAGTCGCGTTGACTTAAAAAGATGACAACCGTCGACAATCAGTCCTAAAAAGGATGCCTCACCACAAAAAACGGTGACATTCTAAAAAGCTGACGCGCCCGATCTTCCTTCCCGGAGCAGTTGTAACTGCTGGCCTACAGAGGCTGGGGGGTCGCGTACGCGGGCCACTGGCGAGGCGTAGGCCGTCGCTTAGCTCGCACTGGGATCGCTGTTCTAATAAGGACAACTCACCGCAAAAAACGGTCCCAAAAAGCTGACGCGTGCAATTTCCCTTCCCGGCGCAGTCGTAACTGCTGGCGGGCAGAGGCTGGGCAGGCGCGCGAGTAGTGCGCACACTGGGCGCTCGGCGTGGCGGGGCCCTGCGCGCAGCTCGCAGAGAGACCGCAGCGCGCGCAGCGCCGCGCCGTGCCCGCGCCCCACCAGCGGCGACACGCAGCGACGCATCTCCTCGCGAATGCCCATCAGCAGGGGGACGAACACCTGCACACAGTTCAGCACGGTTTTTGAAGATGCTGGTGCTTTTATTTCGAACAAATATCCCACCTACCCCATTTATTGTAAACATAAAATAATATACACAATAAAGTGAACGTCATCGTCATAGGTTCGGGATGTGTCATGGGGGGCCATGGCCACTTAAGACTACCGAATTCCCGTTCACTAATTTATTTACTTACTTAAAGATTAAGATCAGTTTCAAACAACAATTATAGTAGGTATGTAATGTGGTGATCTCTAGTCCCCATACTACGATTTCCAGTGTTGTGGTTGCCTTGTATCTCCCCTTACATGAAATAGTATGAACAGAAACTCAAAGCTAATCATAAGAATGTTTGGTAAGTATATTTCTTATTTGCTAAGAAGTCATATTTATAAAGTGCATAAAAGATTTGAGTCTAGGTAAGGGTATTATTATTATTTATATATTACTATCGTAATTTTTTAATATAAGCTTTATTAAGGACACGCGGATGGGCGACGCGGTTATTTATTTATGTTTAAAATAACGAATACAAATGATTTGAATGGAATTAGTAGGTATGATTAAAATACATAAAGTTTAATATAAAGAAACTCTTAATAAAAAAAAATATTCTCTGTCAACCAATCAAGGGTGTTGTAAGCTAAAGCAAGCAACAATGTAAATTACATCTTATCTTAGAAATTGTAAATATATCACTCAGAATATTGTTTCTAAGAGGTACCTAACTACTATGTCGATGACGACAATAGGTCGTCATCTTGCCTGGAGAGAGCACTCTCTTCGAGTTCGATACCCATTTCTGTGACAAATCAGTGCTTGTTTCTTGGTCTGTGTACCCATGCCTATCGCGACCTGGGGAATGCTAACGAGTGTGTTAGTTAAATTTGTTACTAGGGAGAGCTCGCGACTTCTCCGGCGCTGAAATCTCGAAATACAGAAAATGTTAAACAGTGAAAAGGAGTACAGACGCTAAGGTCTATAGTTTAAAAACCGTTAGAGATATTGAGATAAAACAAAACCTATACGGTAAGGTACGTTAATTTAGTATAAAGGATACACTATCTTACCGTATAGATTTTGATCGTCAGAATCAAATCGTAATCCCTGAAAATTTCATCAAAATCCGTTTACCGGTTTCTGAGCCTATTTGCAACTTAAAAACGCAGACAAACAAAGTTCTAAAAACGGTTGAATAGCATATTATTCCATTTAATTTGATATGTTATTTATTGAGTAGGTTATACCTCTTCAAATGCTTCCTGGTCGCCGTAGGCCGCGAGCAATACTTCAGGCATGAGCCCGATCGGCGTGCTGCCCAGAAGAATGTAGCGCAGCAGCGGAGCCTTCCGGCACTGCTCCAACTCGAACCGCCCTCGCAGCACGAGCACGAGGTAGTTAACTAGGGTTGTCCGCAGAGTTTGTAACAAATCGTACAAAGGTGGTTCCGAACTCTTCTTCGGGTGCTCCCTCTCGTATAAGTTCATGTTGTTGTAAAATTTCAGTATGTAGCTGACCGCCAACCCTTGGGTGGGAATGGTTTTTGGTATGGGTAGCGAGGGTGCGGGACACTCGGACTTGTCCGGGTCGGACTCAGAGCCCAGCGGCCCGCTCGTCAGCGAGTCATCGCCGCAGTCCTCGCTCAGTCTTTTCGAAGTCTCCGAGATCGCTATCAGCTTCTGATTTAAGGGATCGGAGCCGTCGGCGATCTGAGTTATTACGTCAGCTAACGCTTCGGAAACCAACTCTTCTAAGGTAAGTCTCGGATTATCTAGGAGTGACTCCGCTACTGATGGTACAAAAATGCCACCTAAAAAGATAAGATAAATAAATAAATAGATACAATAAATATATACATTAAAAATATTATTTTATTTCATTACTAACTTCGTCCGCATAAAATATCGAATGCAGAAAATTTTAAACAGTTTAGATTATTTACATTACAAAGAAAGCTAACAGAGTCTAATGAAGGACATGATTATCAATGTTGGAAGTGTAAAAAGTTGTGAAAAGTGGGACTCTTGGGGCTCATCTTTAACTATAACTAACAATCGTTTAAGATATTGAAATAAAACTATATCCTATATGATAAGTTAGTGGACCCCCTCCAATCCCTGAAAATTATCACAATCTGTTCAATCCAGCATTTTTAATACAATATACACGAGGACAGATAATACTAACTATGAAATAACAGCACATGTATACAATAGGCGGTCTTATCGCTAAGAGCGATCTCTTGCAGACTACCTTAAGCATGGAGAACTCATATGGAAGAAAGATGGGCTAGTTTGCATTCTAATAACGGTTGATTATGATTATTTATAGTTGTCATATTCAATTTAATTATTGACCTTAATTTTAATATCACAGACAGACATGCTTATTGGTAAGATAAGATAAATGATGTTGGGGTGCTTTAAACTCACCTGCACTGTCTTCTGACCAAGAGACCTGCAGGATCTTGGCGATGATGTGCCGCAGCTGATCTTCAGTCAGTTCTGTGCAACTGACAGTTCTTGACCGATGTATTTTGCGTGCAGGCGACTGTGTGGGATCACTATCTTCAACCTGTTATCGGAATATATAAAGGATTTTCTTTACTAATAATATTATAATGTGAAAGTATGTTTGTGAGTTTGTCCTTCCACGCCGCAACAGAGCGACGGATCGACTTTTTTTTGCGTAGAAACGGAGAGACGAGGCTACTTTTATCCCAAAAAAAATTAGTTCCTATGGGAAATACAAGTCAACATTATCCACATCCACATTATAATTTATAGTACCATTCCTATACCAGTTTGGTAACAGGAGTCCACAGGTAGCAGAAGTCATTTAAGACCACTGCAGTAGCCAACATTTATTTCCAACGTTCTATTTCAAATTTGTGGTTGTAAAGTGAACAAAGAGAAGTTGAGTTGTGTGTGTAATAAAAAGAATTTAGCTTTATTTTACTAGTTGCCTTGTAAACTTCAATGAAAATAACACTGAAAAGTAAAAAGTAAAGGAGCAATCATAAGCATACGTAAACAAAATGGTCATACCTCCATGGGCTCCTGTTGATGGTCAGATTGAGAATTCCTTTCAGAAACTTCATCTACTTCCATTGAAAGTGATCGTCGAGAGCAGCTTGGTGACGTGTTACTCAATCTAGGCCGCACTGGTGGAGGCTCAACAAACTGTGGTGGTGATATAGACCGAGAAGTGCTATCTTCCCTAGTTGATGCACCTTCTGAACCACCAATTGTAGATTGTGGTAAGCTCCCCACTCGCACAGAGCCACAGCTAAGCAATGTGTCATCACCTATTGAGTCAAAACTATTGTACTGTCTGCTTTGAGACAGGTCTGTCATTTTGGTATCTGGCATTTCATCTAACAAGTTGTTCTCAGGTTTTTCAGTGACAATCAAGCCATCCGCTGGTATTTTGGTTTCGTCAGTTACATCACTCTTATTAACACCATCTGAATAATTTGAATCTTTTGTGCTGTCAGAGTTTGTGTTGGATTCCGTCGATCCGCGTGCGGACGGCGGAGAGATGCAAGAGGGCGGCTGCACGTTTGCCAATTCGGTGGGCATGGACCCACCCGGGGTGACAGGAGGGCTGGCGGCCACTGACGCAGGGCTGCTGAGGGCTGCGAGCCGAGCCAAGCGGCGTCGCCTTATCTGTAAAGAATGATAAATTCTTGCAACACGTGCAAATTGTGTACGCACCTCGAGCCCATCACATCGCCACACCAACGCTTTGTTTTGTTACGAAATTAGATTGGCCATACGCACTACGTCAAGGTCCGTTTACAAACTATTCTACTTACCTCCTCTTGGCTTAATTCACTCATCACGGAGGATTCTTCTGTTATTATTGAATAACACCTATTGTCTGCACTGTATCACAATTTTTTCTCACAAAAGGTAGAACCAGAAAGAACAACGGAGCAAGCCTCACAAGCTAACAACGTCAAGCAGTCAGTCACCTCACTCTGGCTCAGCTGAGACGATTGGATTGGATTGGTAATTTGACATTTGTGTGGTTGAAGATGACGAGAAAGTATTGAAAATACAATGCGTCATCCTCATCCCAACTCTACTAAATGTCGATATTTAATCTGTGGTTGGTGTTGGCACCCACTATGGCAACACCAGGAAACGCAATCATTCGAGCTGGTATTTTACTTATTTTTCGAATGTCTGCAATATGTACGGCCCGTATTACCCAACTATAAGTGTATACCGCGATTTTCATACAAAAGTAGGAAATGCTTCAAGCATTCATTATCATAAAATAACCTCATACTTTTTTTTTTCGAATAGGCAGTTCATGTTGGTTTTACTGGCCTTTACATCGTCACCCAATAGAGCGAACTGTGCATTCCAGGCGCACACTAAGAGCATAAAAACTCGCGCGCAGAGCGATCCGTGATTTGTCAGTTTTTCGAACAAACACAAAGGGTCTCACCAGTGTGCGCGGGGCACAAGAATATTCGGTCGTTTCGGAGACGCGAATGCGCACGCAACGAACATGGAGGGACAAGACGACGTATGGAGTGAAGAAAAGGCACTCTGTTGGGTAGAGGCATACAGGGTTCGTGAAATTTTATGGAATCCACAAAATGAAAACTTATAAAAAATATTGATCCAGATGCGTGGTCGGAAATCGTGGATGATGATGCGATGTTCGCGGTATACTGCACCACGCTCGCGGAAGTATAGTAGTAAATGCGCGGTCCATGCTTACATCGAACATGCAATGAAAGGCAGAATGATACATTTCATGTTACGTTCCACCAGTCTGCACCATTATGCATCTGTTTTGTGTTTGGGATAGGGGCTACTCTCAGAACAATATTACTTTAGCTATTGTTCTGTGGGGCTACTGCTGATGGATGTTTGAGACGGTGATCTCGTTATCGGGATCATCTAGAACATGTTTAGGTCATTGGAATCGAGCTGGTACTTCCTTGTTTGAAATGTATTCAGCTGCTTGGACTACCAGAGGATTTGGATGGTCTTCAGCTTTGTAAGCAAGCAAGTTTCATGAACAGACCGTGTTTAGAGCAGAGAGAAAAGTATAGAGCCCTGGAGGACACCGGCTCTTAGGGTGAGAGGAGGACAGGGAGTCCTCCACTCTGAAGCGGTGAATCTGTGATCTGACATAAAGTGGGTTAGGCTAAGAATAAGACCTAACAAATTTGTCTGGCACTCCCATTTGGTAAATGTAATGTATGTATTGTAAGGATTTTGGTATAAAATGCTGGATGCTGAGGTCGACAGTGAGGTAAAGAGAGCGCCGTCAATGATTGAAAAAGGAACCGAATAAAATTGGACAATTATAGCATATTAAAAATTATAAAAACAGCGCGTTAATTAACACAGTAAGGGCCTCGCGCGTCGCCTGCCGCTCTGATAAAGAGTGCTCTCTAACGGCGCCCTCGATGGCTGTGGATATTCAAATTGGTGGATAAATATTTAATGTCTAGATTCAATACGCTAAACAAAAATGTATTTCTAAATTAAACTCTTTGTTATACTCTGTGGTAAAATCATAACCTAAGGTACAAAACTGTCAAATGTCAATCGCACGTTGACATTGTTGACAATTGATTAATTTGTCCATAAATATTACTGTAATCAATGGCCGCGTGTTTTTATTTTGTTTACTTTAATCCAGACCAACACAAGAAACCGGAACTACCCATTAATTTTAATTTCATCGAACTCGTTGACATTCAGAGTGTCTAGTGTTAAACCTCATACAATTTTTCATTATATTTATTAGTGAAATTTAACATGTATTTGCAATGGAATTTGGAATCCAGCAACTGCTGCAGTAATGAAATGTTTACGAAAGAATAAACTCTGTACTTGTGCTGGAAACTTCAGCAGAATGACTACCTATCATGTATCCGATTTGCTGTCTGGCCTAAAATCTCGCCAGTCGGAGACCAGGCACAAAGCTATTCGGGAACTGCTCCACTTCGTCAAAACCGACCTGAGGGAGATGTCACAGGAAGCTCATAATCAAATACTCGATGACTTGAATCAGCAAATTCACGTATGGACGTCCAGTTACGATAACAATGAGAAAAAAGCGGGTATACTGACTATTGGTAAGCATTAAGGTTATGCATATATTTAGTTTATTTGATTTTAATAAGTTATTGCCCTGTAATCATATTTATTTAACAATTGTTTTACTATTTTTAGTGTGCTTAATTACTGGAGATACAGAAACTAGCAAAATTAGACTAAATCCCTATATGCACCATTTGCGTAATATCTTCCCAAATAGTGATACTGGTATTTTGGAGCTAGGTGCAAAAACAATGGGTCGGCTAGCCTTGTCTCTTGGAATAAAAAGAGCAGAATATGTTGAATTTGAAGTGAAAAGGTCTTTCGAGTGGTTGGTTGAAGAAAGAAATGAAGGAAAGAGACTTTCTGCAGCTCTTATATTGAAAGAGTTGGCAATAGCATTGCCATCATATTTCTACCAACACATCAATGGTTTCTTCAATCACATCCCAATTGCTCTCCGAGATCTTAAGGAACAGATAAGAGAGGCAGGGGCCAAAGCTTTAAGAGCTGCATTTGTTGTGACAGCCCAAAGAGAGGTACCCGAGCAGAGTAACAGAGCTCATTGGTACATACAATGCTATGAGGAGGCTATGACCTCATTTGCCGACCATGCTGCAAGAGAGAGAGGCTTGAGCAGAGATGATCATGTGCATGGAGGTTTATTAATTTTGAATGAACTTTTGAGATGTTCAAATTCTGCATGGGAAAAAAAATATACAATGCTCATGCAGAAACTTGATGCTGAACAAGACACAATGGACGAAATGTCTCTTAATCCAAAGCAGAACTCATGGTTGTCTCCCCAACGATATGTCCAAGATAAGAATGAATCAGTTGTGGTTAATGAATCTAGTATTTGTAAACAATTGGTAACTGAGTACTATGAAAAAATATCATCCGGTAAGTGATTTCTTTTTATTGGAATTGGAAATAGATAAGCTGATGAAGAAGGCAGAAATGTAAATTCTGATAATCTATCACAAACTTCGCACTCTAAACACAATAATTACATAAACAATAACTCCACGGCAGGAATGGGTGTGGCGGTGATGATTAAAATGACGGTTATAAAATACCAGGAGAGATAAATGAATGGTTTATATTTCTACCTTCTTGGGATTGAAACCCGGGGTTAGAAGGTGAATGGAGAGCGGCAGGTGGGGGGGGCCTGTGTTTTAAAGAATATGAATAGAGAAATAGTCTTCTTTTATAAGTCTTAGCCTTAAAGGCATTATTAAGCTGTTTTCTGTTATTAATTTTCTTTTATATAGACTCTGACACCTCATTTTCACCTTACCCCTAAGTGAGAAATCCAAACATAGGCTGCATAGTTAGTTAGCTGTTTATTAATTTCTATTGTAAACCATATTTGTGAAAAATGTCTCCTACCAGGACTAGTGTTAAAGTTCTCTACTGCTTGAACCTAATTATTTGTCGTGATTGGCTCCTGTATTTCAGATGTAATGGCGCAACAAATATCCAGATCACACAATGTACACCAAATGCTACTTATAATAATACCAAGATTAGCTGCTTTTAATAAAGAAGCTTTTGGAAGGAAACATCTCAAATCTACTATCAATCATTTGATTACCTTTTTGCGTGGACGGGAGAAAGAAAAGGCAATGGCATTTACCACTTTAGGGCTTATTTGTGTATCGGTGGAAGACGATGTACAACAATATTTAGGAAGGATAATAGAAATCATAAAACTATCTCTACCTGTGAAAGATACGCCAAAGAAAAGAAGCGGAGCAGACACTCCATTGTTTAATTGTGTTACACTACTTGGATTTGCTATGAAAGAAAATGTAGCTAATGAACTAAAGGAGTTGTTAGATCCCATGTGTGTTGCTGGATTAAGTCCCCAATTAACAACCTGTTTCAAGGAATTGAGTCAAAATATACCTTCCTTAAAGAAAGATATAACTGACAAACTTCTGAATATTTTATCATTAATACTCAGGAAAAAGCCTTGTATGTCAATAAAAACGGAAACGCAAGGTTTCGTACTATCGTCAGCATTGCTGACTGAGGCACATGATGCTGCAAAATTGGTACTCGCGCTGCGAACTTTAGGTGCTTTTGATTTTGAATGGAATAACACTCTCATGTCATTTATAAAGAGGTGCACAGACCACTATTTATTGAGTGAACAACACGATGTCCGCGTCGAATCTGTAAAAACAACAGCCAAATTGCTAAATAAGGCAATTGAAAGAGGCACCATGACAAATTCGCGATCATTAAACTTGCTCGTTGATGAATCACTGGGCAAGCTCCTTTCCGTGGGGCGGTCGGACTTTGACCACGAAGTCCGCTATCGGGTGCTAGAAATATTTACCAATCCCATTTTCGATAAGTATTTGGCTGTAGAAGAGCATCTTAATTGCCTTTTCATAGCCACGAATGATTCGAACACTGATGTCAGTGAGTTAGCATTGTGTGTTGTGGGCAGATTGAGTAACTTGAATCCCAGTTACACTACCCCCATGATGCGCGAGTTGTTTGTGCAATTATTGATGGAACTACAGTACTCTGAATCCGCTCGCAATAAAGAACAATCTCTGCGCATGATTAACAATATCATATCAAGTGCACCAAGGATCACGAGACAATTTGCGGAAACTATTCTCAAGGTGCTGGTACCAAAATTGAAGGACGAAGAAAGTAACTCGGCCATGATATCGACAATATTAAAAGCCATAGGTGACCTTGCGGAAATAAATGGCGGAGAACAAGCCTTAAATGTTTGGCTACATGAGCTCATCTCAATCCAGCTAGAAATCCTGGCAGATCCCAATCAACATGAAAAGAGGAGTGTAGCTTTATGGTCTTTTGGGCAAGTTATCAGCGCTATGGGCTATGTGGTAATTCCTTACATAGAATATCCACACCTAATGGATATGCTTCTAAGTTTTCTGAAAACAGAACAGCAGCCGAGTGATAGGCGAGAGACAATTCGCGTTCTGGGTCTATTAGGCGCTTTGGATCCATACAAACACAGAGTGAACCAGGGCTTGATTGACTTTCAAACCGTATCTACTCTAATTCCTGTTACTGAAACCTCGTCCACAGCTGATAATTTCGATTCTAATGTGAGCGAAATGCTTGTGAATATGTCTCCCCTGGTCTTGGATGAATTTTACCCAGCCATCGCGGTTACATCGCTGATGCGCATATTAAGGGATCCAATGTTGTCGCAACATCATACTAGCGTAGTGCATTCAGTAACCTTCATATTTCGAACATTAGGAATCAAATGTGTTCCATACATTTCTCGCGTCACTCCAAGCCTTTTGTACGTTATTCGCACAACCGACAATAGTAACTTTAGGGAATTTCTCCTTACTCAGCTAGCTCAACTAATATCAGTTGTCAAAATACATATTCGAGCATACTTGGAAGATATTTTTGATATTATCAGGGAATATTGGACACCGAATAACCCACTACAACCGACGCTTATTTTGTTGGTGGAACACATTAGCATTGCTATTGGCACTGAGTTTAAAGTGTATCTTAGAAAGATATTGCCAATTATATTAAGAGTTCTGAAAAACGATAGGAGCAAGGACAAATTTCTGACAGAAAAACTTCTGCTCACTATACAAAAATTTGAGAACAATTTGGATGATGTCCTGTTATCGATTGTGCCAGCCATAACTGGGTTGTTTGAGGGGAGAAATATACCATCGTCAATATCTAAATTGGCGATGGAGACAATCGAGCATTTGGCAATGTATCTTTATTTTAAGCCGTATTCGGCATTGCTGATACAGGCACTGGCCAAAGTATTAGACCACAGTCCGTCCTTACGACAGACAGCGATGAACACCCTGTGTGCTTTGATAGTTCAGCTGGGTCGGGAATACATCGACTACATACCATCTGTGGATAGGATTTTATTGAAACATAAAATTCAATGTCCAAACTACATAGTTCTTATATCGAGATTGCAAGTAATATCGACATTAGCGTCAGATGATGATTACTTGGATGAGACTAGATCTAGGCTACGCAATCAGAAATCTGATGTGAGTAATGCTATCAATTGAGACGCTCGTCAAATTTAGTATATGCAGCATGTCCACATACGCCTAATAAACAAATATATTTCAGGTCATGGCTAATACAAATGAAATACAATCGATTCAAAAATTGACCCTAAACGTTCAAAATTTACGGAAGTGTTGGTCGATAAAAAACCTCATCTCCAAGGAGGATTGGCTTGAATGGCTCAAACAACTTAGCGTCGGCTTTCTCACGGAATCAAACAGCCCCGCTATTAGGTAAGATTGTTGGTTTTATTTTAGTAAAAAGTAATGTACCTTGTGTATGCTAAGATTTGTGCTTTATTAGTCCATTAATTTTGCTTACAGAGCATGCTCCAATTTAGCCCAAAACTATATTCAGCTCGCGTCCGATTTGTTCAATGCGGCATTTATGTCCTGTTGGACTGAATTAGGCGAGCAACCACGTAGCGAACTCGTATCAGCACTAGAGAAGGCATTGACGGTCCCCGGTCTTCCTGAACTGGCTCTCGCTGTTGTTAATCTGGCGGAGTTTCTAGAACACTGCGAGGAAGAGGCCCTGCCGATATCTATTAAACTTCTTGGCGACACCGCCATCAGCTGCAGGGCGTACGCGAAAGCTCTCTACTATAAGGTAAGATTATAATTACACTAAACATGTTGGGGAATCAAAACTTTTTATCTCACTTTAGTTCTCATTTTCCATTGCACATTGATTTTTTCCAGGAAGACGAATACAGAAGGAACCCATCAACTCAGGTTGTCGAAGCCCTCATTCACATCAATAACAAACTGCAGCAGAAAGAATCAGCGACAGGGTTATTAGAAAAAGTATTAATGCAGAAAAAGAGTGGCGACTGTGCCCTAAATGTTCATGTACGATGGTACGAGAAATTACACAATTGGGACGAGGCACTGGAGCTTTACACCAAGAAACTAGATACTGAGCCACAGGACGTCGAGTCGAATCTAGGAATGATGAGATGCTTGGAGGCGTTGGGGGAATGGCGGAAGCTCGACCATCTTATTAACGACCAGTGGGATAGTATGGATGAAGATATGAAAAAGAAATCTGCGAAAACTGCAGCAGCTGCGTCATGGGGACTGCAAGAGTGGGATTCCATGAAAAAATACGTGGAATGTATTCCTTGTGATACTCAGGATGGAGCCTTTTACAGAGCTATTATCTCCATACACGATAGCCAATGGGTAGAATCCAGACATTACATTGATTCAGCAAGAAGTGTACTAGATGCGGATTTGACTGCAGTAGTTGGTGAAAGTTACCAAAGAGCTTACGGGTCGTTAGTGAACGCTCAGATGTTGACAGAGCTAGAGGAGGTCTTGACATATAAATTAGTCGAAGAAAGGAGAAGTACAATTCATAGGTCTTGGAGGACAAGACTACAGGGCGGCCAAAGATTGGTTGAAGATTGGAGAAAGATGCTCCAAATACGGGGCTTAGTTATGACACCTCTAGAAGACTTCCAGACATGGTTGAAATTTGCTTCCTTATGCCGAAAGACTGGTGCACTAAGTCAAGCCCATAAGATTGTTGTTTCAATGCTGGGTTGCGATCCCGTAACAAATCCAGACGTGCTATTACGGGCACTGGATCCTAGGATAATATTGGCGTATAGTAAAAACATATGGGATGCTGGGAACAAAAGATATGCATACGATGTGCTGCAACGATTTGTGGACCATTCGGAACCCGAGAGCGAAGAACAGTGCAGATTGCTCGCGCGATGTCATTTAAAACTGGGATCATGGTGCGAGTCGCTTCAGGAAGTGAACGAATTGTCGATTCCCGAAATTTTAAGGAACTATGCTACTGCGACCATTCTCGCTCCCGAGTGGTATAAAGCATGCCATGCGTGGGCCTGCATGAATTTCGAGAGCGTTCTGTTTTACAAGCAGCAAGATAATGGATCCGAAAGCAGCATAGCCGGTTCGGGCGAGAAGAAAGTGTCTCGTGCTGAATTTATCAATACTTATACAATACCGGCAATTGAAGGATTTTTCAAATCCATTAGTCTATCCAACGGCAGTTCCTTACAAGATACACTAAGGCTTCTAACCTTGTGGTTTGAACATGGGCACCACCCTGCCATATACGACGCCTTGTTTGAAGGAATACGGCAGATAGATATTAAAATTTGGCTGCAAGTGATACCGCAATTGATTGCGAGAATAGACTCTCCTAGGAGCTTGGTGGCTAAACTGGTCCATATACTGCTCATCGACATCGGGAAATCTCATCCCCAAGCATTGGTATACCCTTTGACAGTGGCTACGAAGTCCTCTTTTGTAACGCGAAAGACTGCTGCAAACTACATCTTGAAAACCATGTCTACTCACTCGCAGACGCTTGTGAGTGAAGCGGCTATTATATCCGAGGAGTTGATCAAAATTGCCATGTTATGGCATGACCAGGTGTACACTGCTTTAGAAGACGCCTCTACGTAAGTTTGTAATAATATTTTGAGTGGTCTTCAGTTGTACTTGGATATTTTGGAAATAAAATGCACTTTTTACATTTTAGGTTGTACTTTAATGAAAAGGACTACAGAGGAATGTTTAGGACGCTCGAGAAGATGCATGCGATGTTGGACCAGCCTCCGGAAACGCTTAAAGAGGTGTCGTTTTTGCAAATGTACGGCAGGGATCTGAAAGAAGCGCAACGTTGGTGTGACATGTACAAGGTAACATATTTTTAATAACAATCATGTTTAATAACATATTTAATGTATAATGTTTAATTATATGCTTAATGTTTCGCGGGTCTTGCGAGGTGTAACCTATTTTTTCAGCAAATAAGATTTTTTGTGATTAATCTGAATTGTTGTATATTTGCAATTGGTTGCGTTGGGCAGCATGCTTGACGCGACCAGCTAGGCAGCTTAGAAAACGACTAGCAACGCTCCGGGGACTGCAAACGCAATGTGGCCATGTAATTTCAGGAAAATTGTAATCAGAACCTATCAGAACCATCTTTTACAAAAAAAAGTGGATTGCAGCAATAAAAACGATCAAGATTATAAAATACAATTAGGAAGAGTTCTTCCTATTTTTAACAAATAAGTTTATTTGTTAAAAAGATCATTCTTAATTTTTCTTATCAGGAAACCAACGAAGACCGATATTTGAACGAAGCTTGGCAGATATACTTCCATGTGGCAAGACGCATCGGGGCGCAGTTCAAGGCGCACACTGCGCTTGAGCTGCAGTACGTGAGCCGGCGGCTGCACGTCTGCCGCGCGCTCTCACTGGCCGTGCCCGGCTCCTACGTGCCCGCCGCACCCGTTATCCGCATAGCGCACATCAACACGCACCTACAGGTGAGGGCACTTCAAAACGTTCTCTTTAAGGCCTTTTAAGGGCTCTTTAAGGCCTCGATTTCCCTTAACGAACGAGATAATAAACGCTTTTCACACTCACACCCCCGCACTAGGATTCCCTGTGCTGCGGGTGGCGGACACATACAGAAAACAACACAATTTTGCACACCCAAGACCCGAGTACAAACATTTATCAATTGCATGGCGATTGCATTTGCGGATCGTAGTCACATTGTCACCGCATCCAGCGCACTTTGCCGTAATCGTATCGGGCCAACAAATACTAATAGTCCGTTTGAGTAGACGCTGTCGGACTACTACTATTTTGAATACAAATTTGGCCAGCCATCTCCGCTAAACCTACATCTACAAAGAGTTATTGTGCGTGCGGTAACCTGCGTGAACCTACCTGAGCACCCAAAAATTCACTTTAACACTTTAATTTCGAAGTTTATTATACTCTTGATCATTCATTAGGTAGTACGTAGGCAGTACGTCTTTACAATTTCATTCTACATGCTGCTTTGAAACTTAACTTGATATTAAAATGTTTACCGGACGGCCTTTATAGTAAATAAATCTTTAGTGTCGTGAATCCCGCATAAATGTCCTCTGCCTGGGCATATAGTTTAAATGAAATGAATGATCAATGTTTTAAATCAATTGATAAACCACTTGCTCATAAAGATCAAAGAGCTGTAACATTTAATTAATGAACGCATTCCGAGATAGTCGTAATTAGTTTATGATGCCGATGAGTGCATAATCATATCAGAGTCACCGCATTATAATTTGGACTGTCGTCAAGTACGTGTATCTGGAAATAACAGCAGGTGTTATGACGCTTCCTGTTACAAAACCTGCTCACACACTTATCAGACGTATTCGTGTGTTAGCCAATAGCATCATTAAACTATTTATATGTGACTAGCGGCTCCGCGCAGCGTATTTTCCTAATAACGACTACTTGATACTTACTAAACCAACTTACATTTCGGCTAGCCGCAAACTACAGACTATATCGGCCGATAGTTAAGTCGAGTTGCGCTGCTAGTAACTCAAATAAATTCAAATAAACAGTCTGGTATGTTACAAGTAAAAATAAAGAATGCGAACGTATAGTTCATTTTTCTTAACTTGAATAATAACCATCGTAATTTGCTGTCGGTAAACCGGATTTTTTGTTCTTCCCG
>DWLO01000039.1:0-31489 GCA_018245335.1 Dalla quadristriga
TACAATAGTAAATATACAATAAGAAAACCAGCAGGTTTTGTTTGCGGAGAGGTGTGATTATAAAAACGGCACATTAGCATACTATCCATATAAGTTGGGTATTTTTGAAGAAAATATTTACTTAAATTGACATACCTACTTATTATTTTGACTTAGGGAGATTTATAATATTAAAAATTTATTTTCCACTTCAATGTTTTTGGTACACAAAAATTACCTGCTTGTATATAAACGTATTCGCCATCATTTATATCAACCGGGACTTGGTCATAGTAAGGTTCATCTTCACTAGTTGGCACTGCAGCAGGAATACTCTCCAACGATATGGGCGCTGATTTGTCGTCGGTGCCTTCTGCTAAGTCTGGAGTGGTTGACGTCACTTCTTCGTCAATGGAGCGAGGAGTGGCCGCTCCTCCAGAACGTTTGCGTTCAGACGATAAGGAATTGATTGACTCATAGCTCTTTACCTGAAACAAAAAAGGTTATACACACCATGTTAAAGCTCACGTCTCACACATCAAGAATTAGGCAGACTGCACATTGCCTACTATTTCGCCCTGGCTACTTTGGCGCGAGCAACTCAGTAGCTGTCACGTTTTAGTATCGATCGTGTTGTTTGAGCAATTAATGTTACAAAAGAAATCAAACAATCTCATTTGCTCGGACCAAAGGACAGTTGCTTTAGCTGCACTTGGTAGTTTTTCCCGGGCAGATATTTAGGCTGCAGACATATGTTTGTACTCGGGTCTTTGAAGTTAAATAGTGTTGTGTATACTGTGTGTGTCCCCCACCCGCAACACAGGGAATCTTAGTGCGGGGGTGTGAGCGTGTAATCCTATTTTTGTTTTTATAATTGTGTTTATTATAGTGACAGTTTAATAATAGCAATGGGTCATTATGATTTACTTCTATTCATTTAAACTATTAAAAATAGAAATAATTAAACCATGCACAAATTAAACAATTGCAATAGGAATACCTATAGTTGTAAAATATAGTCTTAAGAACTATAACCTATGTATGTATATACATACCCTTTCACTTATAGAAGGTGTAGACGCCCGACTAGCAATGGACTCTCGTGAGTCGGCGCTTCGTATTTTCCTTCCCAATGAAGAGGGAGGACTGTCTTCAGGATAGCCGGACTCTGGCAGGGACGCGCCGCGTTTGTTGAACACTTTTGGTGGTGGTCTGGAGAGAAATTTCCAATTTTGTTTTGCTGAACTGTTAACTTAGGTCTGTGTGCTTAGGAAATACATTTTTGAATGACCCAATAACTTTTACCATATAATAATATACCAAATGATGTAATACAAAATTACATTGAATGAGTAAATATTTGTTACCTTCTGACTCAACAGGAAGCTAAAAAACCCCAGGCTTAGATTTTGTTACTCAATTATGATTAGTGATACTTTTTTCACTACCTTATTTAATACCAGGTGGTAGAACTTGTTATGGCTTGCTCCTTTGTATAATTTTTGACAGTAATAGATTTCAATATACTTAAAAGATATTTACTCAGGTACTTATAGTTTTTAATAGTAATACAAAATGTATGTGCAATAACTTACTTAGGTGGTACTTTTTTCTTTGCAGCTGTAGTGGCATCTATGGAACTACTTTCTGATGACTGTGGCGAATCTTCAGATTTCTTCGATGCATTCTCTGCTAGCTTCAGACCATTGACTTCGATGACTGTTACAAAATCACCAGCTTGTGACATTGGACGGTTTTTAGCTTGTTTTGGACTTGTCTCTACACCTACCATGTTGACAAATATTTATTTGTGAATATTAAACACAATGGCAATAAAAATAGTTTTCATTACCTTATTCTTAGAGTGTGTCATTTTCAGTAATCTAAAGTAACTGTAATCTTATTGAGATGACGTCCCAATGAGTGAGTAGACGTGTAGACAACCCTATTCTAACCCCTTAGCAGAATATTTTTTTAAAGTAGGTTTTTGTTCCAGCATTAAAGTTATCTTAGCACACATTTTTATAAAGATTTTCTTATGTAACATGTAAGTATCAATTAAAATTTTTATAATAATTATATCAAATTATACTTTACCATTACTATCTGCGTCAATATCTGTTCTGTGGACCACTTCACTATTACACCGTCTTCGTGCTGCCTCAACGGCCAGGTTTGATGATAGTTCATTGATGCATTGATTAACAGAACTCCGCTCTGCAAAGTGTGATGGCTTGCTTCTAAGGTGCACCTCCTCACACTCCACATCATTTGAATCATCACTCTTGTTGCTACTTAAGCTCACTTCACTTTTCTTCAATAGAGAATCAGTGTTGGATTCCTAGAATAAATGTAAATAAAAAAATATTTTCTTGCAAAATTTGTGTATACTGCTATCCTTAAGTCTGTAGTCTCTTTAGCTCTCCTCTAGCTAGCCCCCTTTAAATGACAATGAGCTTCTGATTAGAAGATTGAAACCTTATTAATCGTAGCAAGTAATTTTTAAGACATCTTTACATAATTTAGACAACAATATAAAAATAATTTGCAATAAGTTCACAAAAAGAAATGCATTATTTATTGTGGTTATAAAGTTATATTATTGTGTAATAACAATCACAAAAACCATCTTATGCATAAAAGGGTATGCTTTTTATTAATTACCAATAATTTGAAAAATTAATTTACTGAAAATAGCTTTATTTTTGATACCAAGCATTACATTTAACCTCCAATGACTCTTAGAATTTGATATAGCTTCAATAAGTAAAGAAGATGATTCATTTCATAATCATAATAAAATGTTGTAGGCATAATGGTTAAAGTCTAAGTTACAGCTATGAATGTGCTATTACTGTTATCATTTATATTTTGCGTTTAGTTTCACGTTAAGTTTAACTATCTTATCAAATTAGATCATAATCTTATGGGAATATGTAGAGGGTACAATTTTAACATTGGACATAAAAAAAGAATAAACAAATTAAATTATCATGTGCAATTTGCCACTCAATCTTCGCGTATCGTTCCACGTATCTATATGTAACTAATGTTACCTGTTTGATATCTGCAGTGTTATCGTCACTCGCGCCAGGCCCTGAGGGCGGCGCCGCTCTATTGCCTTGCGACGTTGCCTTGTGTTTCTCCACATCTGACAGCAGTGTCTCCAAGTACTCTACGTAAAACTCCTCCTTCTCAAGCTCTTCTCTAAGAACAGCCACTTTCTGTTTATGTTTAGCCAAATTGGCCCTGACATCTTCTTCCCAAGCGGCTGGTAAAGCACTCTCTGGAAAACGTTGCACCCACACACGCTGGAAATCTCCGAAGACGCTCATCTCTCACAAAACGATTTCATGACAATTTTATGTTACAATAATCAACAATCACAGTTTTACTATTACTTCTTAGTATAAAAAACGAATCAGAAACGTACTCTGTGTCAGAAACTCTGTCATCGCAAACGCATTTTATGACTAAATTTTTTTTTTTAATTCATGATGAAAAGTTTAAGTCACACCTATTTATTATTCAATATAAAATAATATAATTGCATCTGATACGATAAATATAAAAAAATTAATTGTGAAATTCATAAAATGGTTTTTTTATAGTGTAATTATTAAATATTGAATATTTGACGAATGTCACTTTTTTTGCTTTTTATACAGTCACATACATATGTATTTATCCATCTAATCTATTTAATCTTATTATTTTTATTAATGTTAATTTTCTTAGTTATATACTTATGGTTATTCATAACTACTGCAACAAAATTTGTAAATAGAAAGTTTTTAATGTATAGTATAGTGTTTATAGTTCTACGTGACGTATTTGACAATGTCAAAATTGTCAAAACTGACATGTTATGGACGTCATTTAAATTGAATTGAAATCTTTTAATAATTATTGTAAATATTGAAAATATCTTTTATGAATTTGTGAAAATTACGAACATGGATAAACATCAAATAAAGTCCGTTTTAGAAGGACTCAAATCAAGTTCCTCTTCGCGCATTCAGGAATCTTTGATTAAGATAAAAAGTAAGATAATAACGAATGCATTGGGGATAAAGCATTTTAGGGATTGTGGAGGTTTAGAATACCTAGTACCACATCTGCGTAAACCTAATGAAAGAATTCTGGATATATCTCTAAGCATTCTCGGTAACGTTTGTTTAGAAGAAGAAAGTAGCTTGGCAGTGAGTATACAGTTTGTCAGCATGGAGTCAGTTTGATTTTCATAAAAAATATCACCGCCCTATTTTTAATTTCGATTTCATAATGCAGAACATTAATATATTAATAATTATAACTATTTAAATTATAACATAACCAAATTTTTCGCAATTTTATTTATTTGGTCTTAAATCACAGTAACAGTGTTCTTTCTAACAACATTTCAGGTCGGAAAATTAAATATATTTACTTCACTGGTGACTATATTAAAGACTGTAAATCGTGACAGTATCATTGGAAGAGCCTGCCGCCTAATTGGTAACCTGGCACTAAGACAGGTTAATGCTGTAGCTCTGCACACACATGGAGTTGTGACCGCGCTCGTAACAGTAATTGAGATTAGAGATAAAAACACTTCTTACCCTACCCTTACTATGGCTGTTAGAGCTATAAGGTATGTGTTACAAAATGCAAAAGATCAATGTTTTTTATATATACTATCAATCAAGGCTGTTTAAATAATTTTAGATGGTAAATACTGAGCTTAGATTGGATCATAAAGTTAGATTAGACTTAAAAATGTAAGGTGGTAGAATCAAAATTACATCTAATGAAAAAAAATAAGAAATTGTTTATGCTGTTGTCTTTTTTTCTAGGCAACTGTGGATGGTAATAGACAAAAGGGATGAAATGTTAGTTCTGAATGCAGTACGCACAGTGTCCATTCTCCTTACAGTTGAATGTGAATCTGCCGGCATAATTAAGTCTGTGAATCAAGATAAAATAGCCGATAGACCAAAAATTAGCCAGGAAGAATTGATCTCTGGAATATTGAAATGCTTTGGATATTTCACTACTTATGCTAAACCTCAGTGTGCAGAGCAAGTATGATAAAATATATTATTATGTGTAATAATGTGATTAAATACTCCAAAATAGTTTATAATACAGGTTGTCCCTAGACTCATTTAGTTATACACTCATGTAACCCATATCTGAAAAGATTATGCAATATACATTAACATACAAAGATTATGCAATATACATATATATTTTTTATTAATTCATATTAATCATATAGAAAAGATTCAAAAATAATTAACTAGATATCTTGCATTTAACTCATTCACCATCTCCCACTGATGTTCTTATGAACAGCGTCTTAATAAATACAGAATGACCAGCTTACAAGACAGACAAAATATACATGACCTTAACTTTTTTATAAAACAGTGAATGGAGTAATTAACTGCAGTGAACTACTTGAAAACACTAGTTTTCTGTCCCCTATAACCTACCTAGACAACCCATCACTAAACTATTTCACATACCATATGTTCGAACGAATGCTGGATCTCACTCCCCAATAGTCAGAATTTGCAATCATAACTCATTTTGCAAGGATACAGCTGATGTCGACATTTTCTTTGATTCATTGATTAAATGTTGTAAATTATGTCTGTTGAACTACATTGAAGTACATTGAACTACTACCAACATAATTCAGTTTTATCTTCTCATATTTAGATTAATTTTTATTTAAAATAACCATTCATGCATGACACAAATTATTAAATTATTTATTGATTACCTGTCATTACAGATTCAAGGTGATGGCCGAGGTTATCAATGTCTTGTAGCACTTACAAGTACATATGAGAGTCTAGCTTTGAAATGTCTCATGAACCTTTGTTACCTGTCTACGTGTCGCCCTCTCTTAGGCATAGCTGGATTTGTTGAGTGTCTGGTGGAAATATTGAAAAAATATTCAGGTATTTTATGCATTTTTACATATTTCCAAATGTCAATTTTATCATTGTTTAAGTTTTTAATCCTGCCTTTGATGTTATCTATTTCTTTATTGATTTCATTAGAGACTTCGCTGTGGCCGGAAGGCGCGGTGAAGGCGCTGGGACACTTAAGCCAGAATGCAGTAAACCGCGCGCGCCTGCGGCACGCCGGCGGGCTCGGACTGCTGGTGGCGGCGGCTCGCGACCACACCCACGCCATGCCGGCGCTCTTGCAATACTTCCATGACACTGAAGGTGCGTAACTTGTCTTATGCTATAGAATTCAGACTCGATTGCCCTCCACATCGTTGCTGCATTAGAGAAAGTGTAGTGGCCAACCTGTGTGTCGGAATTATTACATGCTGGTCCACGCATGAGCCCGATCGTCTTGCCGGCGCGCGACCATACCAAAGTTTAATGTCATCCCATTGTGTCATCTACAAAGTTTTATAGTAACGTGACATTGTGACTAAGGAGTTGGTTTGACTTTTCAGGTCTTCAAGTCCTTATCAACGAAGGCCTAGTAGGATTACTTACAGATAAACTTACACTTTATCTTAACACAATGGGAAACAAACATAAGAGCAAGGAAATAACACCTGCAGCTAATCCTCAAAGTAACAAAAAGACCCTGTTAAAACGGCGAAGGCGAGAACTTTCTAAAGAAAAACTGGGGGAGTTAAAAGTTGTAATAGAAAGCGATAACATGATGATAGGATTCCTTGATAACATCAACAGCGATTATACAGACAGCGACTCTGACAATGAAAGCTCAAAGGGACAATGGTTCCAAAGATCCCGGAAACGTTCCAAATTGGACAGGAACTTAGCCCACCTTGTGAAAGAAGTATTTAATTTTTATTGGCTATCAATTTTTTTTATAAACAAAGTTGTAATAGGTTTAATACCCTTACTGTTTTCCAGAGAATAAATCTAAAATTAATGTATCCCGATGATTGGCCGTATTATAGCAAGGAAGGTAAAAATCTGGAGTGGCCAGCGACCTCGAAGCAATCGCCTTGCATTTCTAGCCCTAAACTAGATCAATGTCCAACGTCTCCCTTTTCGGACAGTAACAATTCTGCATTTAGCCCTGAACACAGAGGGTCAAGCAGCAAGCGTTCTAGATGGGACTGGAGTCCGGAATCTGGTTTCAGCACAGGCGAGGGTAGTTCTACATCTCCTCTCGGGGCCGAATACCCATGGAGTCCCAGCAGTTCTTCAAGCCCTAATTCTCCACTTAGTGTTAACGATAGTAAGAGATTTTTCTTATTTATCTCAATTCAATGCTATTACACCTTCAATTCATTGTATATTACATACACTTTGATTGGATAAGGTTAATGTTAAATATAAAAACATTCGCTGAAAAACATGTCTGAGCAGTTCCCATTTAGTCTGTATCGACCCTTATTTTTGTCGTTATATTTAAGCATTACCAATAGAACAGTTCGACCTGCATGTACTTTACTTCGTTCGCGAATATCTCTAGAACAACTGATTATGTTTAAATGCAGATTTCACTGATTTATAGAGCCACTTTCCATGAAAGTAATTTTATTAGGCATAGTACATGTAAGTATCCTATACAAACTTAATTGCATATAAATACAGCTGCTTATTTTTTCTGAAAACAAAATACTTTACGCAGACAGTTCAGATTCGGAGATATCGGGTAGATACTCGCCAGTGTGTAGCGAGGCGGACGGCGGCGAGGGCGGCGAGGAGGGAGAGCTGCTCGTGGCCAGCAACATCGTGGTGGACGTCACGCACGACCTGGACGAGCTGATCGTTGATGATGAAGAGGATTGCCCTTTGAAAGGTATAGTTTTTATACTCCTACTCTAGTTCTATGACCTAGTTAATTCCGCGAACCTTCCAGGGTATTGTTGAAATATGCTCAATTCAGTTTAAAACCTACGGAAATGTAAATTGGATAAAAACCACTATAGATCACTATAAATTATCATCACAACCTATTATTGGCTCAATACTGAGCACGGGTCTCGCCTCAGAATGAGAAGCGATTTATTCCATAGTCCACCACGCTGGTCAACTGAGAACTTGGACACTGACACTATAAATACAACCTTACAAATAGAACTAATCCAACAAGTGTTTTATATGTTCAAGCAAATACTTCAACTATTTATAATATAATAATAATAATTACCAAACCCATTTCAGAAGATGATGTGACTGCAGAGCTCGAAACAGCAAAGTCGTCCAGCATTGATTGTATCATAATACTGCTTTACCTCGTGTCGTCGGAGAAAAACGTGCCAGAGCTAGTGACCGGGAAAGAATGTGTAAACGCGTTGCTTGATTATGTTGAGAGATGTAAAAGGCCTGTGGGAAGAGCAGCGCGAGTTCTGGCTAGGATTTTCAGGTAATTTTCTGGTCAAACCAATATTTTGTCAGTTTGTTAGACATCAGTGGTAGTACGTGTTTATGTAGTTACACCTTTAAACAATCAATGCGGGCCATTAAACTAAACTCTTAACTTCTAATTCGGTCAAAGATGACATGTGTTGCAGTCTCCCGAAGAATAAATTGGGACCAGTTTCAATAGAGATTCGTTATAGACTTATTAAAATCTAATAATTACTTCACAATTGATACCGCATATTGAAAGCTACACACAAAATGTCAATGCCAAATAATTTACTCTTCTTTTCTCTAAAGAAAGCTGTATCGAGTCAAATATCAAAAATATACATGAGTCAGTGTGTAAAGAAGAGAGTGGGTAGAGTGTAGTACAGTGTGTAGTAATAAAGAAGATTTACTTCAACTTGCCTTTATTATTTTAGCCATATTAATTTTATCGATACCCGTTTCTTTCTATGGCGACATATAAATAATATCGCTTACAACTAAAGAGTTTTTTGAACCAGAAAATCTTTAGGAAGTTTGCTCCAATGCTATTTTTGTTTTATCAATAACCTTCGATCTTTTGTGTACCTAACGAAAATAATACATTCTAGTTATTGTGACAAGTATATGTAGCTTTCTTTGTGAATTACTAAAAGCCATTATGTAACGTTTGGTTTATTTTACAGCAACACATTATGTCTGATGAATATATTGAAGCACAGATTTGTATTAAGGATACATACAATGTCAGTGAATTCTAAACATGCTAATTGCATACAGTGTAAGCAGGTGAGTACCTGTTACAAGAAGTTGCATTATTTGTTTATTTACGCTTTATTGCATTTCTACAATGGGCGGACTTAATGCCTAACGGCATTCTCTACCAGTCAACCCTTGGCGATGATGAGAAGATGCGGTAGGCGTTAAAAAGTTATATAGATTTATATAACTGAAAGTTTGTAATAAATATTCTAAAACTGCATACTATACATACATCAATAAGTATTTTACTCAAATTTATTATGTTTCATGTTTTATATTCATTTCTTAATTGCAGATAACAAGGTTATGTGTAAAATACTTGGGAACAATAACAAATTTAGCTGAATCAAGTTATGGTATTGGAGAAATTAGTCATCAGTTATTAAAAGGCAGTTCATACATGAAGGAAACGCTGTCAGTTACGTTACCATACGTCGTAAGGTGAGGCAGACAAAGAAGATTTTAAATTTTGCTTTATAAATTAATAAATAAATAAAAATAAGAATCCATTACCAATCAAATATTATTTTCACAGCGCTAAAAGGCCATTGAAGAGGTTCTACATTGATTGCAGTGCGCTAAATTTACTGCTTCAGATAATCACCGAAGCAAAGGAAGATATACAATATAGTATCACTGCTTTGACAAAACTAGCAAATAATGTTCACATTAAGGATCCCAAGAGTTTTGAAAATAGGTATAAAGAGAAAGTGTATATTGACTACGACCCCATATTGGACAATTTAGCTAAAGAAGATATTGTTACTTTTGAATTAGACGATTTGTCAGTAGTGCAAGCAAACAAGGTGTTTTTGTGTCAAAATTCCGACGTTTTCTCTGCTATGTTGATGGGACAATTTAAGGAATCGGCTGAAAAAATGGTTAAACTAAAGGATGTTACAAAGCCAGCGCTAGAATATCTCTTCACACTTTTACATTGTGGGGCTAATAATGTTGAAAATGAAATCAAAATCTTCCCAATGGCTACTGAATTAGAAACAAACTTGGAAGTCTTATTACTGGCAGACAGGTTTTTGTTTGAGAAACTAAAAGAGCGGTTGTCTAGCGCTATTCTGCAATTTTTTCTGACTGCTGAAAATGCTGACAAGATATATATTTGGTCACTGAATGACGGTATGGGATTCTTGTGCGTGGAATCAGTGGCGTATTTGTTGACAGGGAAGATGTGTGAATTAGACAGAATACAGTCATTTCAAAATATTCTGGGCTTAGAATACATAGAGCAGTGGCTAGATGACATAAAAACAATGATATTGAGGCAGTTACAAAAATGAGATGGAGCCGTAAAGTGAAGGAATTTATTGTTTATTTATATAATTGAAAAAACATTAATGTGCAATGCATTTGATATACTACATTTTTTAATAAGAAACAACAATTCTGTATGTTGTGAAGCTGATTACAAACTCTTATACTTTATACAATAATAATTTAAACTATACTTTTCTGGGACTTAACTCTAATGTTATGTTCTTGTTGGGAATTAATACTTGTGAAGTGATTGCTTGTACATCCCAATCATTTATGCATTTAAATTCAAAGTTGTTGACCACCTGTAAAATAGAGAATAGCTGTGAACGAAATAATTTTAAGTGACATGGCCTTTTTAAACCTAGGGTACTGTGACTTTGAACCCACCTTATAATAAATATTTTTTTATAAAGGTTGTTTATTGTTTTTAATTTCCAGAACTGAAAACTAAGTACATTCATCATTATCTTTGCCCCCATCCCATTTACGTGTGGTCGCCACATAGTTGATGCTGTGGTAAGTTTTGTGAAACACTTTGACACTGGCTGCGTTCTAGTCGTCGCCCCTCCTTGGGAATGCTACTGACGTCGATTTCACCTCCGCAACAAATATTGACAAGGCCCACCACTTCGTATAATATATCAGTGAAATTATTTATGTTATTCAAGTTATTGAAATGAGAATACATTACCTGACTTACTATCTCAGTGAGTTGGAGCATAGCAATTTTTTTACCAATGCATGATCTGGCTCCGAGAGCAAAAGGCAGTGAGGCAGAAGGGACATGATGGGTAAGAGAGTTCCTCCGTGGATCATTTCTGTCCCACCGATATGGCAAGAATTCATTTGGGTTGCTGAAATTTTGTTCATCACGGCCTGATGTATAAATGGAAGCTATAATTGTAGTCTGAAATAAGAACAGGTTTGGTAAGTAGTTTAATTTTTCAAGTTTATTTTAGATTTTTTCAATATTTGAAACCTTGGCTTGGTGGTATAGCAACATTATGTCAGAGTATGCATGCAGCCTTGGCTTTACCTAAAATCAAGTCATAGAATGCTTTGTTATTTATATTTTATACCATTTATGTTAGGTCCATTAACATTATCATACAATTTGCTTGTACTGGTCTTTGGCAATAGAATTCTTGCATCGAATAGAATTAAATCTAGACAACTAAAATTATTGTTCTAGAAAATCATTTATTACCATATGTTTATCTTTCAAAAATATTCTCAGAATGAATTAGTTGAATGAGAAATGCAACAATCAGAATAGTAAACAACAAATTTTATAGTACATTTATTGTGACTTCCTTAGCTTTCTTGTGACAGAGTGAATAATTTCTTCTTTTATGTGACCGTAGGGATCTTCAAGTTCACTAGGTGCCTCCGGTATTTTAAACTTGCGTCGCATTGTCGGTGAAAGAAGAAACAAGTTCTGAGCTAGACCAAAAGTGCTAGAGGTAACCCAGTACAAGCACATACATGAGGGAACACTGGCTGCTATAGGTATCATTACTATAGAAAATATTCTGAATCCATTGGTAAATATCTTGTGCAGTCTGGATGGTGTTCTTAGTTTTGATATTCTCTGCAGCTCAATTATAGCTAAACTGGACATCCCAAATGTGACTGGCAATATGTATGAATGATCAGGCTCTGTCAAGTTGGGAAACCAGCTTATCCCACCAACTGATAGCTCCAAGTACGTCAGCATACTAGATGCGTCAGGTGGTTGCATGTAAACGAGGTTACGAAGTGCGAATGACATGCACACCCATACTGGAATTTGAAACCATATTACCATACTAGCTTTGAATGGATGACAATTGTCTCGTTCAATGAGGTTCCTCCACTGCTTTTTCAGAGATCGCTTAAATAATCCAATGGCCTGCTTGTCTGTAAGATTATAAATCTTTTTAGCTATAGTGGTCTCCTTCTTCAGCTCGTTTACCATGTCTTTTAGTTCCAAGCTAATGTTTTCAACTTTTGCTAAAATATAGTTTTGATAAATACTCAGTGGCAAAGTGATCAGTGCTCGTATGAGTACCGTCGAAGCTACAATTGTGGCCCACCAAGGTAACCCTGTTACATCGTGGAAGTATAGCAGTCCATCTTGCATTACACTCACAGGATAACTGCTTGATATGCTCGTATATATATCTGCTTGCCATTTTACTATTGCGTCTAGTGATAAATGCCTTTTGTGTGTTGCACAAGGAAGTAATTTCACATGTGTCAGATTATAATAACAATTATTAGAATTAAAATCATTTTGAAATGGTTTTCGTATGCTTATGGTCCGTATAACACTTATGCTATGATAACTAGCGATACCATGTTTTATTCTAAAATTCGATAAATATTTACAATAATTCATTTTTATTGATTCATGTCAATAACTTTTAACAACCCGATTTTCTAACCTCTTCGCGTAGATACCTATTTTATACATAAAATAAAATAACAAGTATCCTGTGTCCTGTGTCAGTGGCACTGTCAAATGACAGGCAGATGACAGAATAATGACCTTGCTTTCTGGATAGCTATTCAGTCAAAGTGACTTACATTCAAACAGCCAAATGAACATTTAATATTTTTTTCTATAGATAATAAACTGCAGCTGCATAATAGTGCAGACAGTCATCCTGGGGTTTGTTTCTAATTGGGTTATCATCCTGGAAACCAAACCCCATAATAAATAATAATAATTAATTATATAAGGATAATTGGGCTGTGTCATCCAGCTGAGTATCATGTTAAATTTTTGAAATTTTAAACCAGTGCACAGCCTTATGGAACACGACAGACACGATTGTATGTTGATACGATGGAACTTCACCATAAAAGACGTAAAGGAAAGCAGTTGTTAAAAACACGGAATTTCTTTTTTCTACTAACTACATCTATCTATATTCTATACTATTATTATAAAGCGGTATAGAACTAAATGTATGACGAAATACTTACACCTTCCTTTAACTTGTATTGTCCTAAATAACATTCCTTGGGTAAAATTCTTGTTAAAAATGGTGCAACTGGAAACATTCTCATTGTTTCTTTTACTACGCTCTTTATAAAGGATTTATCTTTTTTACGTATTTCATGAATTACTTCGTTGTTTTTAGAAAGTAGCAATAGTATCCAGAGTGTAGTATAGGCCGTCTGCAAGGAGACCACATTTTTAGTCATGATCGTGATTAATTGATTAAAGTTAATTTGCAATCCGTATTCAACACTGACACCTACTGATCATTGATCAATATTACTTACAGTATCTCCTGCAGCGATGATAAAATCTGCAACGATTCTCTTAATTGCCTCGCTACTAATATTTTCATTCACAAGTTTACACAATAGTCCGTTATTTCCCTCCATATTCGTTAACATTTCGTTTGATATTTTATGAGCTAAAAATAATAAGTAGATTTTAGTAAATTAGTAACACTAAAGTCGTTGAAGACGTATGAAAAAGATTGTTTACCTAAATGTAGCGACAAATCCACGCATTCCTTAAAATCTCTCCACGCTTTAAGATTCAGCCGCTGATACCAATGTACAGGAAGTCCATACAGGCTGGTTGTGGACTGAAATATTTTTTTCACTGAATCCGAAAATATTTCAAGAAGTTCATCGTAATGTCGGTTTTTCTTCAGTGATGACTTATCACCAAGGAGTACACCAACGATTACTGAAAGGGAATGTATTTATCACTGACCGTAATAATAAAAGCCAACGGCATTCAGTAATTCAACAGACGGAGATAGTCGTTTGTACAGCACGAAGGCATCTTGATGAAACTAGACCTCGTAGTCAAAATGGTATCAATCCCTATTACATTAGTATCCTTACCATGTGTGGACATTTTGTAAAGTTCCGCTTCTAAATTATTTATTATAGTACCATTTTCACTTTTTTCCTTCCAAGTTTGAATAACATTTGTGATACTGTTTTGTATAGGATGTTCTAACCATTTATCGCAATCTTCTCTCAGTAAATACTTATTAGCAATTCGTCGATTTGCTAACCATTCTTCGCCGTTCATAAAAAAGAGCCCTCTCTTGGAACCATGAAGCTTCTCGTACAATACCCACGGCTCAGGTAAAATATGCGCTGGATACCTTCCTTCAAGGTTAACAAAAACTGATTTTATTAACTTTGGATCACTTATGAATACTAGGTTTGTCTTTCCATCCAATCTCTCACAAAATATCGAGCCCAAATCTTTATGCCGTCGGTCAACGTATTCGTGCAATCTGTACAAAATATGGAATTAATCACTAACTTTTATTTGGAATCAAAACTTTTATCTTTAGTACTTATAACAATTTTTACAAAAGTCTGTAATATTTGCTGTTACTCTTTTTCACGACCCACAGCTAGGAATAGTTTCTTCCTCCTTTTACAATTTCTTAGCAGGGGTTTTTGAAACGTGCTACCAATATGCTGAATTGCTGATTGGCGGTCAAAAGGTTATCCAATACTTAATAAGAAACATTTTAAGGTTTTATCTTTCGGCTCCCTCTTTGTTTTATAATTTTTTTTATATTATCGGGGAAGAAATCGTCCAGACATACTCTTAAGGCTTCCATGTAGCTTAATGTGTTAACTTAATTGAGTAACGTTTTTGTAACATTTTAATGACGATTTCTTTTTATTCTTACCTCGTTCCTCTTCCAGAAAATAGAATATCTAATTTGGTACCCAATATTGGTAGCGATCTTGGTTGTGGTATATCCATTATTGTTAGTATATTTTCTGACTGCTCGATGGATTGTGCCATATATGGTTTCATAAAACCTGGAAACATCTTAGCGATGCGATGCATTGTACTGAAATAACTGTCGGGACGTAAATTGAATATTGTTATTAGAATTTAAATATTTTCTTTATGCACCTACCTAAGGCACCTACATACTTTTCAACTTCCCGCTAAATGTTTCAAACATACATGGTTCATTGATATCGATTTGCCTTTCAATCATCAATATATCCTACAGTCAAAACGGTTCGTCGACACAACTAAAAGTAAATATTTATAGAAATTGTAAACCAATTCGATTTTTCAAAACCTCTGTAGATCGTATAATATCGAGAATTTCTTTATTTCTTTATTTCATTTCATTTTTACTTGCAGTGCTTGTATAGTAGTTGTATATAAGTACCATCCCGCGTGTACTAGTTTAATATATATAAGTAGAAATTTAGTAGGTACAGACCTACAATACAATACAAATATTCTATATTGTACGCCACATAAAGACTTACGTTTAGAACAAGTAACATTTGCCTAACGCTGCTAAAGGCAATTCTAAACTTAATAATTGCTGATCTACATGAGCGTATGTAATTTTAAACCTGTAATCTGACCAACAACAATAAAACAGGTCTTACCTACACTCGTAACGTCGGGCGAAAGCGATTTCATGCAGGATGCAGGCAATTTATAAACAAGCTTTTTCTTGTTTACGACGTGAACTCACAACTGTTTATCGGAAACTGAGACTCAATCCTAAGGGAAAGAATCCCGCATAATGTTAATGCTTCAGTGAATTATGTATTATTATGTAGACGCGCTGACCGGTTGCATGAAAACATGTAAATAAGAATTCTACAAGTAGGTACGCTTAACCCAGAGATAACTATAACTACAATAAAAACTTTTAATGCAGGACTCCATTCGTTTTTATGTTTATGTAACAAAAAAGACATGAGTAACCTCCATGAGAAAATAACAAAAGTAATATTATGAAGTAATTTAATATGTACTCATAAACGGCATTCGTATATTTTAAAGTGAGTACTCGGTATATATTGAGCTAATTTGGTCTTAAATGCGTTAAATGAGTGTAAATTCGTTGTGTTCTTAAGCACACAGTTTAAGTATAGTTTTCTTTACATATTGAGAACCGCCTTCGTCCGCTTCGCCCAAAGGTTGACTAGTAGAGAATACTTTTAGTATTAAGGCCACCTTTTATACCATTATTGTTTTATTGGTGTAATAAAGTTTTATAAATAAATAAAAAATAACGATCCACAATCGATTCAGCATGCAGTCCGGCATGATCACTATCCACTCCCACCCGTTGACATCTTACGACTTACGAGGGACTTATAGTTACTTACCTAGTTAGTCCTGTTAGTATGAAGTGTTAATATGAATATTGGTTGACGTTAGTAACTGGACTATGGGAGTTAGGACTGCATTCCTGTTAGTAAACATTTGTTAGAAATCGTCCAGTTAGCGATCGATAGTATTTGTCCTATACGAAGCTGGTCATAGATGCGTTTCTATCACCGAGTACTGAGGTAGTCGCTAGTCGCCTCTAATAAAACTGTAAAATCGGCATTCACACCTTTCCGACCAGAATACAATACAACAAGTACTGATTAATAATTAATAGCACCATCAGCACAGCGTTATGAATTGTAGCGCTGTAACAAATTAATTCGTTAGTATAAGTCATATTCGTACGAAGTTCTGCGTTGTTCGTCCTAAGGACACATGGCTGCCTCTTGTACCGGTAACCACACCTTTCAGTCCTAAACGATTTGCTTCACGGCAGTAATGAGTAATTCATGATGATTTATTTGAGATACGACTTTAGGCATTTAGCCTTAAAACCGCGCTGTGCCGCATCACGTTCAGTGTAGAGCTCCGCTAAACGGACGTGCATGAAACTGCAACAAAATGCATGAGTCTGTTTCTACTTTAACTCGCTTAATCTGTGGTAGGTAAGTAGCCTACATAGGCAGACAGCAGCCTGCCTTTTACTTAAACTCAAAGAGTATAATAATATTGTATAACTATATAATCAAGTTATTAAAATAAAGCTGGCAAATTTTAGTTTTGAATCATAGTGTCGATTATGCGCTTTCATGGCTCCGGGCACATATTGCTTCGAAAATGATTTTATACAAAATAAAATCCATAGAGCCCTTTATTTTAATCTGTATAATTTGACTATTTGTGCGTGTGATATTTACTGTCTGTGCAGATGCGGTGACTTGTCAAATTTGTTAAAATCGGGAGAATTGTTGAACTTCTTGTCTACTCATTCATTTTGTGTAATTTAAAATAATTGTATTTCAAAATGACGGTAAAAAATAAGCCTGAAGAAACTAAGAAAGAAAAAACTGAACCAGTAACCGCAACAAATGATGATTTGGTATTTAAATTATATAGTAATTTTTAGTAGTAAATTTAAACCAATGGTAATTCGTACCCATAACGTTGATTTTCTTTGTATCTTTCAGTCGGAAGAAGATAAACGCCTGCAAGAAGAACTTAACATGTTAGTGGAGAAGCTTACGGTACGATAAAGTCGTCTTGAAATGATTTTCTTTGTTAAATGTTTCTACATAACCTGATCTATGTAACTCTACTTTCAGGGCAATGATGTCGATCTATATTTCCCAGCATTGCAAATGTTAAGCAATCTCATAAGAACCTCCACAACGTCTATGACATCAGTGCCGAAACCGTTGAAGTTCCTCAGGGAACATTATCCTGCACTAAAGGAAGTGTATGAGAAAGTTACAGATGAAAAAACTAAAAAGTTTTGTGCCGATGTTGTCTCAGTACTTGCTATGGGTGTAAGTGGGACCATGGTAAGTCAATTTTGCTGTATTTTACATTTTTTTATATGTCTGGCATTTAAAAACCATGTTTTCTTTTAGTTTGTATGAGCCTTTTCTACAAAATATCTTTTGCTATCACAGGAAGCAGCAGAAAAGAGAGAATGTCTTAAATATTGCTTACTAGGAACAATGGCAAATGTTGGAGAATGGGGACATGAATATGTGAGGTAATCTTCCACCTATTTATTATTTTCCTTGTTGATATAATAAAATAAATAGTTTTGATGCAAAGCCTTTATATATTGATTGTATAATTTTGTAAATTATTTAATAAACAGGCAGTTGGAAGGTGAAATTGCTGAAGAGTGGAATATAGAAAACATGGATACTCTCCTTACTTTAGTAAGGGATGTGGTAGCCTTTGATATGCAGCACTCTGCTGAGATCCAGGCCTGTGATCTCCTGATGGAGATTGATAGACTGGACCTGCTGACACAGCACATGGACCAGAGCAATTATCCCCGTGTCTGCCTGTATCTGATTGGGTAAGATAACAATAATAACTACATAATCTGCTCTTTTTTATTTCAATAGATCTTTCTAGTATTGAAAGAACTTTCCTTTACATACATACAGTTGGTGCTCCCACCCAACTGGGTAAACCTGGGGAATACTCTGGGACATACAAAGTCAGGTCTATTACATTCCTATTGTGGTACAGTATTAAGTATTAGTATTCCAAATCAGATAAAACAAACAGCAACTACCTGATCATAGATTGCTTTGTGTTAAATTGTAGCAGGGGACAGAAACCTTGTTATGTGATAAGCTATTTTGGGTGATTCGAGTTTATTTTAAGTCATCTATATTATATTGCAATAGAATTAAATTGAAAGTAACTCTGTCAAAATCAATAATTAATTAATGTCAAGTGTTTCAAAGATATCCGAGCCAATTTGCCAAAATCAGTATTAGCTTACGTTGTCAAGAGCTGTCAATCGTCCATTGCTAGGAAAAAAAAAAGCCCAATAAAATGAACCACCCAGATGAGGTTGTGGGTACCAGCTAGTGTTATATAAAATTTTTCTCAAGTTCATTCATCAGTACGACATCATCAACCTAATTGATGGTTTCTTCTTTCAGCTGTGCCAGCTATGTTGTGGAACCTGAGTCAACCCAAATTCTACAAGGTGTATTGGACACATATTTGCGTTTTGGAGAGTACCCTAGGGCATTGCTAGTTGCAATGCAATTACATGATAAAGTAAAGTGTGAAGAAGTTTTCTATGCCTGTAATGATATGTAAGTATTTCAATACATCTATCAGTTCCTGCAGTTTTGTTATTGGTGGGAAAAACAATTGTTTTGAGTCTTAAATAAAAATGTATGTATCAAACTATTTCAGGTTAATAAAAAAACAACTTTGCTACATGTTAGCGCGCCAATATGTGCCCCTGGAGCTAGAAGATGAGGATCTTCGTACAATCCTCCTGAATGCTCACATCAATGATCATTTTCTGAGTTTGGGCAGAGAGGTAAGACTTGCTACCATGACTTTTCTATGAAAGATAAACTTATTAAACTGCAAATTTTATAATTAAAAGTATGAGCTTTAAACTGATGTGTTGTCACTTCTAACTGAACAAGATGGAAAGTGTCAAGTCCTCATGGACTTTCTGGGGTCTTCAAAGTCTATTTCTTGAGATTTCCCTGGGAGGGAAGGAGATGCTATGAACATGGTAGAATACAGATTAGCGACTGAAGCAATAAAATATATAATTTTTAGCTCGACATCATGGAACCAAAAACCCCGGAAGAAGTTTACAAGACATGGCTGGAATCAGCCGGATCGGCTCTTCGCCCGTCCCTCCTCGCTGATCATCCAGTAGACTCTGCCAGACAAAACCTATCTGCCACCTTTGTTAATGCTTTCGTGAATGCTGGATTTGGCCGGGACAAGCTTGTCACCACTGAAGATGGTAACAAATGGATGTACAAGAATAAGGATCATGGTAAGTTTGAAATAATGATGTGTGTTGATGGTGACCTGTATCAACATCTTAAAAGTACCAATAGAAACATTATTGAACATTATTATAGTGAGTAAAAACTATACTCTGCTAACAAGTACGTCATATTATTTATATGTCATCACGTCATTACAAATTGTTACATTGTCATTACAAAAAACAAAAAATTATTTGTCTATAAGTATTCGACTTTTAGATTTCTTATTTAGTACGTCTTGACAAAGTCATGACCTAGAAGTGTCAAAACGGGCCTATTGATTTGTGACAACTATAGTCCGAAGAATACAAAAAAGTGGCTAAACTTAAAATAGGCCTCGGGCTATCCAACTGCTGCTCTTCTTGTGTCAACACTGTCCTGTCAATAGTTCCCAAAAGCGTAATCATTAGTGAGTCCAACCTAAACGAGGTTGTTTACATTTAGTTATTTATTAAAACATGAGTCATTTTTGTTCGTAGGCATGTTATCAGCCGCTGCATCTCTCGGGATGATCCACTTATGGGACGTGGATGGTGGCCTGACTCCCATCGACAAGTACCTGTACACCGCCGATGAGCATATCAAGGCGGGTGCACTACTGGCCCTCGGACTGGTGAACTGCGGCGTTCGGAACGAGTGCGATCCGGCACTGGCGCTGCTGTCCGACTATGTGCTGCACTCCAGCGCCAATTTGAGGATTGGGAGCGTTCTGGGTAGGTGGATTTTTAGAGACATTCTAGCTCCATGTGGAATATGAAGAGGCACCACAGGCGCACCTATTTTTGGCTTGAAGTAAGACTGAGTGCAACCGGTTGTTATCATAACTGTAACAATTCAAACTTATTGGTGTTTTATGAGAGACTTAAGAATGTTTGACATTGGGATTGGACAATAATTCATCCATCAAATAAACCTCACTGTAGCAATGAGAAAAGTACTCATTCAATTATGGGGGATCGTGTAAGCGTTTGTTTGTGTAAATAAAAGAAAACATTATTATCTATACGTGCCTTTCCCAGGAATTGTATTGTGGGCTGTAGCCAGTATAAAAGACTTTGGTCCATATTGCTACATTATTTATTGTCTGCGGCAGGTCTGGGGATAGCGTACGCGGGCACACAGCGCGAGGACGTGCTGTCGCACCTGCTGCCCGTACTGAGCGACGCAGCCGCCCCTGCAGAGATCTGCGCACTCGCCGCCATCGCCTGCGGGCTTATTGCCGTCGGCTCCTGCAACGGGGACGTGAGTATCTGGGCTGTCACGTTTTGATAGTAGCGGCAAACTTAGGCGAAGTAAAGATAAGGGGAGGTATGCCAAATGCTTGGCAAAATGTCTTTTGACACGGCAATAGTGTCACGCTACGATTAGATTGGCTATTTGAATGGACGTGCGCCCCTCTATTAACTCTTTCTCTTTTTTCGTACTTTTGCAGCAAAGGACATGTGAGAGGGTATCACACTACATAAAAGTGTAATTTTTTCATGCATAGAGTGAATATTGCTACTCTTAACATCAAAAAGTGTTCTTGTCTATTTAAGAGACAATGTTTTTTGCAGGTAACGTGCGCAATCATTCAGCGCCTTATCGATGACAACAAAGAATTGGTTTCTTCTACTTATGCCAGATTCTTGCATTTGGGGCTCGGATTGTGCTTCTTGGGTGTGTATAATTAATTTCTTAATCTGTTTGCTGCTTTCAATGATTGCGTATGAGCTACAATGATGATGTGACCCCTTTTAAGTTTGGTCATTGATGCAGTCCATGCAAGTGTGCGGTGACCATCCACATCAATTATTGGTGGGCATAGGTGGCAGTGACCTATGCACATTAATAATAGGTGGCAGTGACTATGACAACAACACAATTACCAATTAAACGATATTTGGTGGCAGGCTGCAAGGAGCGCACGGAGGCGACGATGGCGGCGCTGGAGGTGCTGCCGGAGCCGCAGCAGTCGCTCTGCCAGACCACGCTGTCCATGTGCGCGTACGCAGGCACCGGTGACGTCCTCGTCGTGCAGCAGATGCTTCACATCTGCTCCAAGCACTACGACACCGAGGTACATACATACATATTATTATAGCGACGGGGGATGGCGGGAGACAACTGCCAGACCACGCTGCTTAATTTTAAATGGACGTGACTGGCCTTATATGAAATTACGAGAAATTCTCGAAAGTGTTTCGGGATCCTGAGGTTACTAGCAATTTCTATGGGCTGCGCAATATGCTCATTGTTCCTCACTAACATACTTTAATTACCTGTTCGTTTACTGTTTTACATAGACAATTGCAGCTAATATCAATTCATTTCTTTCTTAACTAGCCTTGTGTATTTGTGAGTGTTAAACAAGAGCGCCAACGAAAATGTGTTAAAACATTGCAACTTTTTTTTTATGTTATTTCAGAATGAACAATCTTCAACTGAAGATACTGCATTTAAGAAGCAAGACAAGAAGGAAACCAAGGAGAGCTCTAGCAGCAGCAACAGCGGCAGTGGCAGCACTAGTGGTTCTGCAAGTACCTCTAAGGATGACAAGAATAAGAGTAAGGAACATTCCGTTAATAACACACAATACGTACGAAGCGGATTAATCAAATAAAAAAAATACGTAGAATTCGCACCCTCATATTTAGCGTGGTCGTGTCACCAACCAACCCAAGTATGTCGTAGAATTGAAAAAAAACAAAGACTTTTCAGTCTTATCATTAACAGTTTTAAATTATTGAGTATTTCGTCATTCTCTATGTCTACCTCCCGTTTCGAATTGAAAGACATGCACTCCGTAAATCCGTTTCGTGGAAAATGTTGCAGTAAAGAGGTGCTTCAACCGTTTTATAATTTATCTTCTAGGCAAGTCGTCAAAGGACAGCAAGAGCAAGGAGAAGGAAAAAGAGAAGGAGGCAAACAAGGAGCTGTCGTCGGTGCAGGCCGTGGCCACGCTCGGCGTCGCCGTCATCGCGCTCGCCGAGGAGACTGGCGCTGAGATGTGCACGCGCATTTTCGGACAGCTGGTGCGTAGTGACGTACAATTCCCCCCCCCCTCCCCCCTTTTATTTCGTGAGAGGATCCATGCACCCCATCCATCCATCGCATCAGCCTTTCGAGACCACTGATGGATATACATATTGCTCCGGCGTAAAACAGCTATAATGGCATCTCATCGAAATTTATCGGCACAGGGCCGCTACGGCGAGCCGGCAGTGCGACGCGCGGTGCCGCTCGCGATCGCGCTGTGCTCGGTGTCGAACCCGCAGCTCTCGGTCATCGACGTGCTCAACAAGTACTCGCACGACTCGGACAACGACGTCGCCTACAACGCCATCTTCGCCATGGGACTCGTCGGCGCGGGAACTAACAACGCCAGGTATTTTGGTTGATGTGTATATTTTGGTAAGATAACGATTAATCTTCTTTCACAGGCCTTGTTGTCAGATGTCAAAACGTCCTATAAATTATTTAATGCTATTTCAAAGACATTGGAGCCCTACCTTTGATTTTTGTTGACTGTAGTTTAGTAACTTCTTAACACCACTGCATGCTCCGTTACGTTTACGAAGCAAGAAAGGTAACATTTATTTCGGCACTTACAATTAATATACTGTCAAAGGCCGAAGTTATAAATGCGGACGGGGCTGCGTATCGTGCGCGGGCCCTTACGTACAATGTCCGTAATTTTGTTGTCAAGTAGCGCCTCAGACCACATTTGTCAAAAGTGTTCACGGCCTTTTACAAACTTTGAAAATATTGGAATATGCAAGCGAGAAGCTGTTGTAATAAATAAAATGGTTGACACAGGTTGGCGACGATGCTGCGCGCGCTAGCGCTGTACCACGGCAAGTCCCCAGTACACCTGTTCATGGTTCGGCTAGCGCAGGGGCTCTGCCACGCGGGCAAGGGCACCGTGACGCTCTGCCCCGCGCACGCAGACCGCCGCCTCGTCAACCAGCCCGCGCTCGCCGGCCTGCTAGTCGTGCTAACCGCATTCCTCGACTGCAAGAACAGTTAGTATCAAACACACACGCACACATACACATTACATTACACCTGACCTTAACTATTGTTCAATAAGGTTATTATTAATGAATTTGCAAATAATAAGCTCTCTATCGTGCTTAGAGTAAAAACTAGCTTCTCCCGTTTATCTATCTATCGCGTACGCTAAACTTATCGCAGGCAAACAATGAAGCCTTTAGAAAAGATGCTTAAACGCTCTCTTCTAAAACAACGTTATTGCGTCTCCACTTAGTACAGTTTAGCTAAACCACTGTTTTTCAAAGGTTAGAAATCTGTCGAACAGGTGGCATCCTGCATAGATACTTTAGCCTTGGTAAACGCGACGTCTAATGAGGTACTAAATAAGATAATATCTCTTACTTCCACTAATTTGTAACATTTCCTCGTTATTCCAATCCACCCCATACATTCTTGACTAACCCCACACCAATGTTTTCTTTGCAGTAATCCTTGGCAAATCTCACTATTTGCTGTACGTGTTGGCGACGGCCATGCAACCCCGTTGGTTGGTGACTCTCGACGACAACCTGCAGCCACTCAATGTGAGCGTGAGGGTCGGACAGGTAAAACACCACATTCAATCTAGTTTATGAACGGCATATTATATGCCAGAATGAAGCCATCTAAATAAAAATGTTTATAAATCTCTGTATATAAAAGAAGCCAACTGACTGACATATCAACGTACAGCTCACACCGCTTGGAATAGAAACTTATATTTTGCAAGTAGGCAACTGTCACAAAAATGATCTGGACGAAACTAAACTAAATTGTCCCATTTGTGAGCATGGTTACAGGTTATCGTTGTGGGTGGCCACAATACTACTGAAACCCAAATATTGCTTCACACAGAAATGGATGTAGTGGTGATATTGCAAACCATATTTTAAAATATGTGTTGGGCCTATTTTTTATTTAAAACCAGTGTTCTACACAAGCTGATATCAATTATTATCTTGTCCTCAGGCTGTTGACGTTATTGGTAAGGCAGGAACACCCAAAACAATTGCTGGGTCCCACACTCACACAACACCGGTGCTGCTTTCATTTGGAGAGCGAGCAGAGCTGGCAACAGATGAATACATCCCCCTGTCACCGGTCATGGAAGGCTTTGTCATACTAAAGAAGAATGAGGACAGTATCATGGCCTCTGTGCAATAGATATAATATTTATCTTTGAACTTATTATTAGCTGCTTCTTCTAAAATGTTAAAGTCTGTATGTCTTTTTTAATAACATAAGTATTAATGATAATAATAGTGCCTTTTATTTTACTAATTACACTTTATAATACAGGTAACTTGTACAAATGAAGAGTGAAATTGCTTTTAAATACTTTCTAATCATTTGTTTTCATATCATACAAAGTCTCGCAAAAACAATTAAATAAAGTACTTTGGAATGACCAGAATAGAAAAGAAAAGAATAGAAAAATAAGATCAGAATTGCTAAAAAAAAGTCATAGGGCTTTATCGTAATATTTTTCACTACTTTCCCGTATGATGTATTAAAATCTTCTATCAACCGAAAGCAAAAATCTCGACTAGACCCAGCTAATTAAACGCGGGCGCGGCACATAAGATGACATAAATATCACGGATGTCTGCCTCGGGTGTATACCTCGAGTTTTTGGAGGTTATGGGCATAAAATATAAAATGCTTGAGTGGTGATGGAAAATATTTGCTCTCGATGTTTTCTGCATCATTATCCATAGCGTTCTTCTCAGAACAATAACTAAAGGAATTATTGTTCTGAGGTGTTTTCAAAGTTTGATGACAGCAAACAGAAAAAACATGGAACCATTTCATCAAAAAAAAATTCGAACGAGCGCGGATTTTGGCCCTGCGATCCACAATTCTATGACACAATATGGACTTAAAACCGTATATACAATGTACTCTGTGCGGAAAACTAACACTTTTAAAATACCAACGCTGATTGGAAAGTCGATTCGAAAACGGCAATGAGTGGATTCACTAAGCAATGTATGTACAAGTCATGGCGGCTAATGATATAATATAATAATATTGACATAATATTTTAATCTAAACCATTTTATTTAGGACCAACGTACTTGTGAAATGCGATGATTAATGACAAATACCCATATGATTGAAACATCATTTCACTTCACAGCATATTCCTTTCAAGTTGTCGCCAAATGTTGGCGAGTTAGCGACAGCACTGGCGTTGTTGCAATTCTGGCAACCATTAACTGAACACTGTGGTCCACTTTTTAGGTTGAACCCCTTTCCTTTAGGTGGGGTTATTTTTGATCGACAATTACTTGTCTGTTTTTTCCGGTCGCTAGTTAATGATTATACATAATTTTAGCAACCTTGGCAGTCTATACAGTCATAAATGAGCTTCTTTCGTGTGTTGGAAATATTCATTGATTTAACTGTTGTAAATATGTACTTACAATGTTATTTTAAATCAGAAAACACGTTTATTTAAAGTACCTACTTTTTTATTAACTTAAAGATAATAATTTATTCTACACTAACAAAGCTCAACAATCAACTGGCATCTTTACTACTACTTTTCTCTTTTAGAATCACCTCTGGTTTGTCATCCTCTTCACTGTCAGATTCTGAAGATGTCTGAATTTTCTGATCACCATCTGTTTTTGGTTTCTTACATTTTGTTTTGGCTTTTTGCTTCTTTTTCTGCCTTTGAGCTCGTTTTTTAGCAGTTTTTCGATCTGCTACTCTTTTGTTTTCCTCTATTTTCTCATGATAATCATCATCAAGTTTTTCCTAGAACAATTTAGACATTATATGTATAAATACCAAATATTAATGAAACAAGCTGGTGCCTGCAATTTTGTCTGAGTTAAATTTATGATGCTGTCATTTCCTCAGTCATATTCGGGTTTCAAAGTTATGACCTCCTCTATCTCTACCAAACTCTGAAGATTGGTTGTATGGTTGAGCTGTGTAGCGATTATAAAGGCATCATATATTATAATTTTTAATTCAAAATGTATACGTGACTAGCATGTAACTAGGAAAGTGATATGGTTGGTTAAAATCAATACAATCTTACACCAAAACTAAGATACCCAGGGACAACAATAATTTGTTTATTTGGGCTGGAGCTAGTTTCAGATCAGCAAGTTAATCCTTAAATTCTTTTAGTAGGCTTCATGATAAAGTACCCTACACATACATGGAATACTGAAGGACTGCAATTAATTAAACTTTTAAAGCTAAACATCACCTGGCCTACTGAAAACATCGGCTATACCTACTTTTTCACTTTTTTCTTGGATGAATTTTTGACGAGCGTACTCTTTCCTTCTCAAGTGTCGGTACACGTGAAACTCCCCAGAGCCAGCTCCAGCGCTGGATCCCATCACATTGCGAACGAAATCCGGTGCTGAAGGCAAACTCTTCTGTTTAGGCGGCTCTGGAATTAAAACTGGTCTGTCCTAAAACCAGAATGTGGATTTAATAATAATGTCGCGAAAGAAAAGAATACTATTTTTAACAACATTATTAACAAACTTACTGGGTTCTTCATTAGCTTTTCTAACCTCAGTCGCTGCAAGTCTGTGGCATTTTTAACTACAATGACTTTCTTTTCCTCTAGTTTTGATTCTTTGATATCGCTCATTTTGGATGTTGGTATGGAGTTAACACTCGTAATAAAAAAATGGTTGATTTGTTTCTTGAACTTTTGTCGATTGATTGGTATATATTATTATACTCTTTGGATAGATGTTTGTTGACCAATAAGATAAAATGTTATAATGACATGTTGATTGACTGACATCAGAAATACACATACTACTATAGACATTGAGTTTCTTTTTTTACTTGCCTGAAGTCTGTTGTATTGAGCCAGTCAAATGAAAAAAAAATGAGATCTACAATTATTTTGAAGTGTAATGTTCTTTAGTTTTTAAGAAACTTGTAATCAATTTAGTATTTCTTATATATATATTAAATTTATGAAACGAAGTTTGTTCGATTTTTCCGATATATTCATAGTTATAATGTGTCCACACCGGTTTTAACCAGCCCTACTATCACCTTGTAAAGGTCAAATCTATTCTGCCATTTCTGCCAACCTCTGCAAATCATTACCGGCGAGCGAATTTGTTTTATCAAATTACGTGTACAATCAGAGGTGAAAAGTGAGAAAACAGTGCTTATATTATACAATAAGAGGTAACGTAAACAATTTTTACATTTTCCAGTAATTAAGATGCGTTGGAGCAAACCTCAGCTAAAAAAAAATTTTGTAGTAAATTTAACTTGGATTTATATAAAACTACCTGCTGTGGTCACAGGAGAGTCAGTCAGTATTAGACTTTCACAAACTTAAATAAAACACATCTTTCAAATTTTGTTGCTAACCCGGGCTACCGAGAGCACACAACCTCCACATGACCTTTTTTTTTGACCTTGTTAAATATTGATTCTACAATTTCTTATAATATTTCTGTCTTGAACTAAACAGTAATAAAGTAATTCGTTAACAAAATATTCAAATTAGTGTATCTGTATATATTTATTTTGCATTTATTTATAGGTAACTCCATATCCAAAATGCCAATCAAATCCATCAAAGCTCGCCAGATCTTCGACTCCCGTGGCAACCCCACAGTGGAAGTCGACCTTGTAAGTTAACTTAAACATTAAATTGGAGAATTAAATTAATAAAAGTCACAAGTGGTCATTTATCTTGTGATTTCTTATAGGTGACGGAGTTAGGCCTTTTCCGTGCGGCCGTGCCTTCCGGTGCGTCGACTGGTGTTCATGAGGCACTGGAGCTCCGAGACAATGTCAAGGGAGAGTATCATGGCAAGGGTGTGCTTACTGCCATTAAGAACATCAACACCATAATTGCTCCTGAACTCCTCAAACAGAATATTGAGGTCACTCAGCAAAAGGAGATTGATGAATTCATGATCAAATTAGATGGCACTGAAAACAAGTCCAAATTTGGAGCAAATGCCATTCTTGGTGTTTCCTTGGCCGTGGCCAAGGCTGGTGCAGCCAAGAAGGGAGTGCCCCTTTACAAGCACTTGGCCGACTTGGCTGGTAACAGCAACATTGTGTTGCCTGTCCCTGCATTTAATGTCATTAACGGAGGTTCACACGCTGGCAACAAGCTGGCCATGCAAGAGTTCATGATTCTACCTACAGGTAATGGCTATTTTAAAATCTAATCTTACAGATTTTGATTGATGCATTTAAATGGCTGGTTTGATAAAAAAGATTATTATATGTATTTGTGGGTTTTCCCTTATTATGTCTTTTGTTATCTTAAATGTGTTTTCCCAGGTGCTTCTTCATTCAGTGAGGCAATGCGTATGGGCTCTGAAGTCTATCACCACCTGAAAAAGATCATCAAGGAAAAATTTGGGCTGGACTCCACTGCTGTTGGTGATGAGGGTGGCTTTGCCCCTAACATTCTGAACAACAAAGATGCCCTGTACCTTATCCAGGATTCTATCCAGCAGGCTGGGTATACTGGCAAGGTAATGACCATATGGATGGAATTAAACTCAAATGTGGTTGAACACTGAGAATAGGGATGTGCGCTGTTGAGTCAATTGAGATACATTTTATCTATTGTTAAAATGTTGCCTTATACAATTTATATAAGAATATTTACTTTTGACATCATATTCATTGCCATTCATAATTAGCTATGGTCAACTGACTGAACTGTAATTGATTTTTAACTAATTAAAAATATTTTTCACTAATATTGGGATAATAAAATATTTTTCCATACATATTTTGTAAGGTCTTTTATAGGAATTATGTTTAGCTATGTATAGCAATAATCCCATTTGAATTATCCAAATTAAATAAAAATAAAATGGTACTTTTCTAAAACTTCAATATATTGATGTACTTGTTTTGCATATTACAGATTGAAATTGGAATGGATGTAGCAGCTTCTGAATTCTTCAAGAATAGCACCTATGACTTGGACTTCAAGAATCCCAAGTCCAACCCATCTGACTACTTACCATCTGACAAGCTTTGCGAACTGTACCTTGAATTCATCAAGGATTTCCCAATGGTATCTATTGAGGATCCTTTCGACCAGGATGACTGGGCAGCCTGGACTAGCATCACTTCCAAAACTCCCATCCAGATTGTTGGTGATGATCTTACAGTGAGTTGATTACTTTATAATCCCTAGCAATGTCTTGAAACAGTCCATAACAAATATACTTAAATTATTTCTTACTTACAAAATACAGGTAACAAACCCCAAGCGTATTGCCACTGCTGTGGAGAAGAAGGCCTGCAACTGCTTACTGCTGAAGGTAAATCAGATTGGAAGTGTGACAGAGTCCATCAATGCTCATCTGCTGGCTAAGAAGAATGGATGGGGCACTATGGTATCCCACAGGTAAATATTATTGTAATAAGAAAATTTCTACATTGTGTCAATGATTAGATGCTGAAACTACATTAGTGGTGCATTCTATGAATTTTAAAGACTAAAATTGTCGAATTGTTTCCTAAGGTCTGGTGAAACCGAAGACACCTTCATTGCTGATTTGGTAGTCGGCCTATCAACTGGTCAAATTAAAACTGGCGCACCCTGTCGCTCCGAGCGTCTCGCCAAATACAACCAAATCCTTCGCATCGAAGAGGAGCTCGGCGCTGACGCTAAATACGCCGGCAAGAACTTCCGCAGTCCAGTCTAAACTGCTAAACATTGTCACCAGCATATTCCACAAAAGTGGCTAGAGGTCACTTTTCTTTTGGCACCTGTTAGTTTACATTGGTGGAAATGCTCTTTTTGTCTTAATAGCTTCATTGTATTGCATTGTTAAAGTTAAAGTGCTAAATGTGGCGTTGATATAGCAAAAGTAGAGATTAAAATGTTTCCTTGTGAAAAATAAATGTGTTGTATGTGTGGAATTATTTATAATGTAAGGATAAGTTGTCTAATATGGCTTTGTTCGGACGTATATTAAAAAATAAATCGTAATCAAAATTCGATCTTTTTATTTTATACATTTCCCCATCTGCCAGGAAAAATACATTGCATTTTTACATTCTAATCCCAGGACGACTCGTACGCTACGAAGTTGCAGCAGTGATATATATTCTTTGCGTATAGAACCAAGAAGGCATTTGCATAGCAAGGAGGATTGAAGTCCGAAAGGTGACCGATCTTTAAATGTTGCCAGTAAATGTAAAGCGTGATAACTCAGTGATATTGCAACACTTATAAAATGTAAATCCGTAGTTGACTGTAAATAGATTAACAAGAAACATTGTTTTAATTTATGAACTGGATTTTGTTAATTAATAGAATAAGATACTTAAAAAGTTTAATCGATATTTTAGCATGGACACAGGCCGAGACGCTGGTGAATAACCTTTTATATTAAATTGAATTCCTGCCGCCGATTGAGCGACACTAATAAATAAATTGACTTTACTCCATATAATAGAAATAGGGCGAGAGCACGGGAAGTTTTTGAAGGGGGCGGTCTAGTTTATTTTGTTTGGCTTGCGTTTGATAGTTTTTAGCTGTCGTAGTG
>DWLO01000040.1:0-31461 GCA_018245335.1 Dalla quadristriga
CTCACAATAATAATATAATACCTATAATATTAAAATATTTAGGTATTTACTACATGTTCTTCTAAACAATCAATATACCTAAGTAATTCCATAGTTATTCTGGCATCACCTAAAATATGATAAAAAATAGTTTAAAATAGATAAAGCCCCTAATTCTAAGTTCATTGCTTAGGCAATTGTGATAGCAACAAAGGAAAAATTTATATAAACCTCCAAACATCTCAGATGAACCAACCATTTGGATTTTAACTCAGAATCATTAAGGTATTGTTTCTTGTTGTTTAAACAAATTATTTATACCTTTTATTGTTTATCAAGTGTGTTTAAAATATTCTTGTTTTCGCTTTCTAGATGATCTTCCTGAGTCTGCTTTATTTTGCTGTCGTAGCTTCAGGCTTTCCAGCATCGCAACGTGTCCTCTATATTGATTCTAATGGTGCCAAACTCCATAAAAATGTAGAAGTCACCATTACTCCTCATGATGTGCCTTTTGATGCGAAACAAGAAAATGGATACCCTGTTGTACCACCCGCACCACAATTACCACCCTTATATCTTGTTATGTATGAAGACTTGACGCCCAGAAAGCCCGTGGCTAATAAAGTTGAAAGCAAGAAAAATGGTGAAGAAGGCATGCAACTGGAACCGAAGGAACCCAGCGGTGAGGTAGTTCTGGTGAAGCTGGATGTTCCAGTTCCGTCTATTATCACAGGTGTTCTGCCTTCGTTACCCACATCCTTCCCTGTTCAATTTCCGTTTCAGTTTCCGTTTCAGTTCCCTTTTCAATTACCCTTTCAAATTCCATTCATATCCTCAATATTCTCTTCAGGTGGAGAATCTCGAATGAGACATCCATATTATGTGGTAATGACAAAGTAATGTAATGTAATTATTTAATGTTTACGTTCCTCTGTATCAAGATATGGGAATATAAATTAATAATAAATAACTTCTTACATGTATAAAATATATTTTCTAAATAAATAGATATAGACTCTCTTTTTCATACACACTTTGATTCGATATTATTGTAAAAATATATCTATTTTTTTTTGGTGGGTGGAATGTACGTGGGTATAATTATAAGTGTTCTAGGTACTTTTAATCTCTCCTTAAATAACGTAGATATGTTTAAAATACAATATAATAGAAACATGTATTGCTAGTTTTGTTTGTCACGTTTTTGATATAATCGCTGATCTTGTCAAGTTTGTGAAGAATTGTCTCTTGATTAGTTTCACTTTCTTAGGTACTCTATTAGTAGTACACACTTGTGAAGCAGGCAGTCCAAAATTTATTAAAGGAGTTCAGTTTTAAAGGAGGTTTGCCTCCCACGGGAAGTGAATGTAATTTGGGAGAGCCACGATCTAAGATCGATGGTTGTGGTAATTTACTTGGTGTTTGTTCACTTATACCAGGGTTTGCCATAATTCTACAGATTTGTGACTTGATGTATGGGATTTATCGTAAATGTATCCTTCAGAACTGTTTTTCTTTCCTTCCACTTGATTTAGCAGCTTCTTACTTGTAATAAGTATTCAAATTCTCCTTTATTCCAAAGTTAATGAATATTATCGTTGAAGTAGTCAACAGAAATATTTGACGCTTTCTGCAAAGGGTGTTGTATAAAAATATTTGATGAACTCGAAATGTGTAAAATGATTTATGTAGCCGGCTTTCGTTATTTAAGAAGTACTTACCTAATTAGATAGTCAGAAAACATGAAAAGCTACATTTTTGAACCCGGCATGTTAATGATTATTGCAATTATTAAAACATTAATTAAGTTTTAGTAGGTAGCAAGTTTCGCTAAAATAAAAAAATCCCTACCAATTCGGGGCGGTGCAGCATGTATTTACATAATATTATGTGATAAAATACAGAATGATTTTTTCAATAGGGAGTTGAGGTTCAACCTCAACTTCAAAAACATAATCGAGTCGAACTTAATCGGGTGAAAACAGCTGCCAAAAAGCTTGGCATCCTCAATGAGATGTAACAATTTTTGTACACCTGTGCAATTGCTTTAGGTACAAAGCGCAGGTGCGCTCGTGTGCTAACTACTGCTGTCACTTTTGCGACGGGTCTGCTAAGTATCAGCTAGATACCCTGAATTCGGTGTAGAAGTGAGCACGAAGATTAATTCGAGATGTTAAATTATCAAACTCTCGGCTTGACCAGAGCCTTGCCTGTCGGAGTCGAGTGGCTAGCCTTGCTGTGTCCTACAGGATGCATTTTGGGGAGTGTGCACAGGATTTACATGAACTGATTCCCCAGCCCTCTCTACCAACGACCATTCAGACGTACGGCTAATTAAAATCTCGTTACCATCGCCAAGACACGTACGTTTTTAATAGTTTCTCATATCCACAGCGACCCTCATGACACTAACACCGTGCCGGCGTCTGTTTTCTCAATAAAATATCTACAACTTCAAGCCTAGAGTGACTAGATCAGCTAATCCTCTAGACCTTCTAATAGACCGTACCTAGGTCTGCAGCGTGGTCACGGTTAAAACGTTTGCTTATACGGTCATAATCAAAAACTAAGAGGCATAGTATCGTGACTATGTAGTACCTACCTACTCACAAGCCCGCGATACAGGAATCTTAGTGGAGGTTCATGGAAGGAGGTAATTAAAGTAACAAACAGTTAATATTTACATTTATTGGTCTAAAATATTTAATTTACAATAATAGATTAGTTAAATTAGAATCTTTAAGTACTTATTTTTTTTCATACCTGTGAACTTAAAATATACTATAAATTATTTTTTATTAGTATAATTAAATTACTATATTTGTCACCTACTTCCATATTGAAAATTGATCAATTTAGTAACATAAATAGTTTCTAGGTATATAATTTACAAAAGTCTCCCGTTTAAGTCACTGCAACAAGTTGTCATTACGATAGAATATCCATGTAATAGAGGCCTACTCGATACATTTAATGGCAAATTATTCGCAGTAACTTTTGCACATACACCAAACTTAAATAATTGGTTTATTGTATGACTTAAAACGTTTATGAACAAAAGTAAAATTACGCGTAACTTTTAGTAATAAAAATAAGATTATTTTTCTATCTATTTTTGCTAGCCATAAGCTTTACGACTACTTTGGGTCAACACTACATATTTCATGTCGTAGAAAACTTTTATGACTGGTCGCCTCACAAATTCATGCATATTATGTGGCTCTTTCCACCCAGAGTTACATGTTTGACTGATACGGTCGCCCAGTTCTGTTGCAATAATAATGATGGAAGGAGTCCGTCAGTTCTCTTTTTAAAATATAGTCACACAAAAAGGACGTTGGTTCATAATAAAACATCACACTAGCTTCGCCTGCTCCTTCGCCAGCAAGCAAATTGTCTTTTCCATAAAAACTTTATCGCCCCATTAGAATGTGATCCCAAATCTTTAATTTTTCGTCTGATCGAGCGGAGTAAACTACCCATAGTAGGCTGTGAACTTAACAGTTGGACCAAGTGTTCACATTTCATATTTCAAACTTCTAGCTTCAGCGGCATTGGCTCGATGTTGATAATTCTGTGAGATTTTATATAAATAGATTTTTAGAGGGGAAAATAAACCATTACCGAATTCCGCGCGGTACATCATTTTAAAACGCCTAAACAAATACAATTTCAATGAAATTGTTCGATGAAGAAGCAAACAAGTTCAATGTTCTGTAATTTAATAATCCTACGCAATCAACCAAGTAATAACGTTATTTGTATAGTAATGCAGTATTTCCTTCTTTGAGATTATATTCCATTAATAGTAGACGGAATCTATCCTCGACCAATTTACATGTAAATATATTCATGTAACTTTTATATTAGTATTGTTTAAATACGAATTACATTTATATATGATTTACGAAAGTGGTCATACAGTAATAATATTTTATAATTAGTATTTTTAAATATGTATACATCGATAAGCCTTAAATATATTGACTATTCTTAATTGCTAGAGAATTATGGCTAAGATTCGTTCGAAGATCAATCGTTTTGTCTTTCCCAATTACATTAGGTAAGTTCGAATTATCTAGCAATACTGATAAATAGAATAGGTAACTGCGACACATTTTACAATAGACTGACATCAATTCACAGGTCTGGGATCGTAAGGAGTTGCATCATGACCAACATATCTGTTGTTTTTGCGAATTTGGAATCCGTGGCCTGGCGCGGTATTGTAATATATTACTCTTCGAATGCCGAAAGGGTCAACGTAGCCAAAGCTACCAGTCCTTTCATTGGCATCGGTCTCCTCCTCGTGGTACTGTTTAGGAAGATAATATCTGAATCCATTTCTTCTAAATGCTACACCGTCGTACCCAGGAAACTGAGGTGTGTATCCATCACCAAGTCTTACACTGGGTTGTTGTCGTCTCGTCCAATCATCGGCGTGTCTGTACGAGTTAGGATTGTAAATGTCGTAACGCCTACTGTCACTGGCGTAGTAGTTGTTGTCAATTGAGTTGGTGTTAGATAAGTCATAATCGTAAGGGCTGGGAGAAGCAGTGGCATCGTTAGTTGTGATTGGGGGAACGGTAGGCTTGAAATGGAAAGCAGGAGAAGAGTCGATGGAATTTGGCGACACTTCTACGTATGGTGTCGAAGTTGGGTTCGGATATGGAGCCGAAGGCGTTATTGTAGCATCTGGCGAGTAGGAATGGGGCGGTCCAAATGTGGTAGCAGGTCGCGGCGCCGGTGTTGCATGTGTTGTGGTGCTCACTCTCGGAGTACCGCGCTCAATATGAGGCGCAGGTGCCGGGGTGATGCCATATCCAGAATCCGTTGGCGCTGTTTTTGCTATTTTCAACGATTCCTGGAATTGTAAACATATTAATTTTTGAATAAAGTTTACCGAAACATCATAATTTATACATATATACTATGCGAAAAAACGATGATAGCCTAGTGGCTAAGACTGCGGCCTCTTACTTGGGGTCCTTGGTTCATATCCCAGGCACACCTATGATTTTTCTAAGGTAAGTTATGTGCGCTTTAAGTAATTGAATATCATCTGCTTTCGGTGAAGTAAAAGATCGTGAGGAAACCTTCATGCCTGAGAATTCTCTATAATGTTCTAAAAGGCGTGTTGAAGCCTGCCAACCAAACTTTAAGTATAAGTAAACAAAATTTAAGATATAGGCATATTTATTAGAGAATAATCATTTAAATAGGTTCACAACAGACGAAGATATTGCGTAACATACTCAAAAAATATATACAGCCGAATTGATAGCCTCCTCCTTTTTATAAGTCGATTAAAATACAGTTTAGGCATACATAGGATCATCAATGACCTATGTCACATGAGAAATAAAGATTCTTTAGACCGAAAATGTATACTTACTCCAATTGGTCGATTTTCGCCAACATAAACAGTCTTTGACTTGTAGATTCTGTAGCCCTGGTCATCTGCTATGTAGTCTTGTAGCCTTAAGTAACCGTCTGCTCCCACCCAACCAGTTGTGCCTAAAATTAATACAATGCGACATATCAAACAAAAATGCGTCTTTGTGAAATGATTATTGGATTTCGGAAGACATCAAATGACGTTAATAAATCGAATGGAATAGAAAAGTTTATCGTATAGCATGCGTGCGAATTACAGTGTTTTTTTTTTACTCATACGTAAAATCTGGCTTACGTGATCTTTTTTATTAAAATGATTATGGCAATTATAAATTTTTCGTCACTGGTGACTGTTTCACAGACATTAACCTAATTGTAAAAAAATTATAAGGCTTTTCGGCTCAGTTTACTATTGTATTCCCGTTGTTGTTATTCCCGTAGTTGTTGTCGATATTGTTTGTTTTATCGCGGGTAAATTCACGGTTCTTGTGGTACATATAAAGCAACTTTACGCGGGCGGAGCTGCGGGCAAAGCCTCGTTCGTATAAACAATATAATACATTTTATTTGTACACTAAATAGAACTTTACAGCAGTAAAACTTAAATTATAAAAGCATACAAGAGTACGTGTATAACAATTAAGAATGAGACTGACCTACGACGGAACCATCCTTGAGCCTCCTCTCCTTCCGGTACTGGCCGTTGTGGGTTTGGTAGAGAAAGTAGCGCTCGTCGTCTTCATCCGTCTGTATGTGGAACTGGTCTGAGTCCTGCCCGCTGTACCTGTCCAAAACCGCTAACGTCCCGCAAGCGAACATCTGTAAATTGTACATTAAACATGAATAGGATGTGGCTGTCTGGAAAAAATCGCTGCTTAGCGATAAGACCGCTCTTGTACCTTTGGATTTAAGTATTTTTTGTGTAATCCAATGTATTTTTTTTATCGTGTACAATAAACAGTATAATGATAATAATAAAGAGCGTTCACCAAGCGAATACTACGCTTTATGTTACTATTATTTATATTAATTTATATGACTACGTGACTCCTGCATGATTGCGCATGTCAATCCCACACATAGAACTTAACTATTATCGTCATTGCTAATAGAATATTTCTAATTGTCTAGGCGCCCTGAAAATTGCAAACTTAGTGGCAGATATATTTGTCGATAAATTGATGACAGGCATAACTCTCATATTAGCCTTGTGGTTAAGGTCCGGGGTTCTGATCCCAGACCTATGACTTTTCTAAGTTATGTGCGGTTTATGTAAATGAATATCATCTGCTTTCGGTGAGGAAAACATGCTTAAAAGTTCTTCTTAACGTTCTCAAAGGCACGTGAAGTCAGCCAATCCGCACTTGGCTAGCGTGTTGGAGCGCCTTACCCTTCGCACCTTGATAGGAGACCCGTGCTCAGTTGTGGGTCGTTGATGGGTTGTGATGATGATGTTGATGATGATGATAGTTCGTCTCTGAGTGGAACTAAGGAACTAAGGGCATGCAAGAACATATCATAAATAATACGCCCCTGCCCTAATAGTTCATTTGCGTGTTACTCGTAGGTTATTAGACGTAGGCTAGTCTCGCGTGGGATTCAGGATTGTAGCAACAACAGTTTATTATTGACGATGTCAAGGACCAGCAAAAACGTGTTGCTTTTAGTAACTAAGTAAATGGTAATGAAGCCTGTGCCTAATTTGAGGTGCACAAAAACAAAGAGTGTAATTATTTTCATGGCACGTCATTATAATCATGAACGAAGAACGATTACGATGTTTTGGTAGAACCTGTATACAGTTGGATCCGGCAGGTGCCTGGTCCGTACCATACCCATTTCTGATACACTTACAAGAGGCGACCACCTCAGTCCTCAAGGCCAGCAACGCACTGCCGACAAACTGTTTCGCAGTTTGGCAGAAGGCCAGAAGGATTAGAAGAAAATAACTGTACCTACTTAATTGTTTAATAAATAATTTAAAAAAAAACTGTGACCTGCTTCGAATAGTACAAATACTAACTGGGAGTGCTAATATGTACTAACAGGTTAAACTTGTACAAACAGCCCTAACTCCCACAATCCTAGTACTAACTAATACCAAGCAACTAATAATTATATTCCTATTAACACATAACACTAATAGTCCCTCGCATCGTTCTGTTCGGGTGGCAATGGTGGTGATTGTCACTCGCCGCACGACAATGAGCGCTTCAATATTATTGCTGTAAAGTCGTGTCAAACAGTAAATAATAAGAAATTATTAAAGCCCGTACCCGTAAGTAAGAATGTTCGTTTTGTTTTAAGCTGGCTTTACTGTAACGATGACTAAGAAAAGATACAAACCTACGCCATCCTCATGACAAGGTTCCAAATGATCCAATGATGCTTAGTACCCGTTAAATCGGGCATTGGTGGGAAACAATGGGTATGGTACGAATTAGAGACGGAATGAGTAATTTATTGAACAATAGTTGGCGTCAACTGAACCACGAAGGTTATAGTGATGTAACTTTACACACGAAACCAATACATTAGGAAAATTTACTTGGCAACTAATAACTACGATGGGAAAAGAGTTGTGCGTGTTTTTACCGGAAACTAACTGTCGGTAATTACCGGAAAATAGTACGAATTGTTATGAAAGGTGTTCGTGAATGTATCCAATTAGCTTTACACGACATTTAATAACCAAGCGGGCATTATTTTTCATTTTCCCATTTAGGTATATTAAAGTTGATAGATATACATAAGGAAGGAATCAAGAATAATAGGTTGCACTGTAAAATACATTGAGTAGAGTTATTCATTACCCGCCTCATAGAATAACAATATAGGTATATAGCAATGGCACAACCTCGGGACATACGTGGGTTGGTAGCTAAGGACCTACGCGGAAACACTGTACATGCATGTCAGATTAGGTGAGTCTTCAATGGGAAAAACTTTGTTTATTCTGTTTCAATTGTGAGCGTAAATAATTACCCGTCGGTTGTATCTTCCGCAAAATTTGTAATTGTTTTTGAGAAGACAAAATGCGATGGTTGTATGTATGTGAAAGTGTGTATGTTTCATTGTCGGTTTGTCCTTCTTGCACGCTGCAACGGATCGACGTGGTTTTTTGCATAGAGATTGTTTATGGACCGGACAGTGACGTAGGCTTTTTATTCCAGAAAAATTCACGATTCCTGTGGGATGGATGTTAGAATTCTACGCGGGCGGAGCCGCGAGCATAGACTAGGCAAGTCATAAAAGTAGAAGTAAACTAATAAATAACATCGAAAAAGTGAATCACAGTGGGGATTGACTCATGGTTAGTAATACTTTTAACGAATGCCAGGAACTGATTCAAAGTAAGTAATCCATTTTTGGATATAAGTGAGAAACGTATTAGTAACTTCAAATGGGGAGAGATAAGGATAAACATTGATAGCCAAGTGGTTAAGATGTCGGGTTCGAGATTCAGTGTTCGAATCCCAGGCACGTATTTCTGACATTTCTTAGTTAAGTCAGAAGTCCATAGCTGCTTTCATACATAAAAATTAATCGTAATTACCATAGGAGGTATGCAACGTTGATCACGTAGTGTTAATACGTACAGATGGCATGCCCAATGTTACACAAACGGTCAATACATTGAAAGTTAAATTATTAAGTAGTCTAAGCGTGATTTGCATACAGATGCTAATCCACGAGAAATTCCTTGGCCTTCTACTTGTTGCAATATTAATTTTCAATTTAAATAGTCCTTTCAAAGAACGGCTTTTTCAAATGCAGTATTACATGACATGACATACAAAGGTATCACTTTTATTAGCATACATCTACAAACCTTAAGCATTTCTATTTGTATTTCTAAGCAATTGGAAGCGCGTGAGAATGTGAAGGAATAGGTCTTAAAGATCATTTATTACTTACTTTACATATTGTACTCGTATCTAAAAGACATCAACGTGTTATCTGTTCTTCGGAAAATATCTGTTATCTAACTAATAATTTATTCGATTATTCTGTATTATCTTCTGTGAAAGGAGGATGAGCAAAAAAATGTGAGATAATAAGTGTTTACTTAGTTACGAGTATTTTAATGCTGGGAACCTACCTATATTAATATAATAAATGTGAAAGTGACTCTGTTTGTTACTTCATCACATTTAAACCACTGAACCGATGACCCAAAATTTTACACAGAAATAGATTGAGGTAGGTACAAGAAAGGACACGGAATAGTATATTTTTTTGTTCGTTTTCATTCAAATTTGCTGGGCGATCACATATTTCAGTTTTCTTTGAGAAATGTAAGTATGGAGAAAATATTGTATGGACCTTAGAACAATAACCAAAGCACTATTGTTCTGAGGTATGGACGTGTCATAGTAATATCTTATATCTATAACGTTCCAAATTTGGTTGCCAAAATTAGATCGAACTTACGTTGTCAGTTAAACTATCAATCTTAAAGTTTAGATTAGAGTTTAGAAGTTTAGATTTACTACTAGACGGAGTTTGCGACTTCGCCCGCCTGAAGATTTGAAATACAGACAATTTTAAACTGTGAAAAAGAACGCAGACGCTAAGGGCTATTACTAAAAAACTTACTGTATTGTATTGTATTGTAAAAAATTGTGTAAGACATTGGTATAAACCCTCTACAATCCCTCAAAATTTTAACAAAATCCTTTCAGCGGCTTCGGAATTTATTCACGACTAAAAACCGCAGACAGACAGACAAACATTCTAAAAAACGATTGATTATGTTTAGATGATGTTTGCATATTCCATTTAATTATTAACCTTAACTGTAATATCACAGACAGACACTCCTAATTAATTAATTGGTTAAGAGTAAGTGACACAGTAAAACGAAAATCTACGTAGAAGAAAAAGCGTCAGGTGTATATAAAATCACGTCTAAAAATCCAACTACAAAACTTACATATAATTTAAGATAAATATGGCTTTGTTTTGTTCGATATTATCTATATGTCGCAAGTCAATACAGTAGAACATCAAGTGAAATGACCCGGAAATTATATCAGAGGGCCCTGTAATGGATTATTACGCATACACTTCGGACACATGTAACTTTCCAAGTTTTGTACCATTAAAGGACCACCTTATGGCATTGTCTTACGTCATCGTTGGATTAATGAATTTACAATCACGAATCATTGCCATGACATGACTCATTAGGCACCGTATAAACATATAATCTGAGTGACACTTGTTACGCTTTGATAATTATGCAAATTATTATTATAGTGTTCTGGTAACTACAACAAAATCGTTATTCAACACGTATTTTTTGTAATCATCACTTTCCATTGTTTTGCTTCCGAACCTGCCGTTGTAAAATTTATTTTGTTTTTCCATACATTTTCAACATATTCCATACTTTTATCAACAATTGTGTTCCGGTCAGAAAGGTGTGTATACACTAATATTTACCCTAAAAGTCCTAATTCTCACAGACCTATCACTTATGAATACTAACCAACTAATATTCTTATTTACGCCTAATACTAATAGGACTAACTAACAGTCCTTCTTAAAGGCCTGTTCGAGGTTTGTCACAGATGTCAATTGAATGGGCAGCAGTGGATGGTGGGACTGCGTGTTCGTTTGCTATTCCTGTAATATAAAAATACTGTTATTCCTTATTCTACCAACCAGAAGATGATTTTTTAAAGTAGCCTGCCTGTAGTATCCTTTTCTTCTTCTTTTCCTTCTTTTCATCTTCACACCAAATTTATTTAAAAATCCTTTTGTTGTTTTAGCTTGATAGAGCACAAATATACATCAATCCATCAGTCCATACAAATTTTCTCATATTATGTATGTGTATAATAAGTAGGATAGGATCGATAAAAAGGTCAACACGGAACTTAGTAAAATCACCAAAATTCACTTCTTCTAAAAATGTAATCTAATAAAATTAGTCACGTGTAGTAAGTAAATAACAAGCACAAAGGGGCAATTCTCATGAGAAGTGAAATTTCTCTCAACCGAGAAACTATAACAAAAGGTTATAAAACCGAAAAATGCGTAAGTGGCGTAAGACATGCCTTAATATCCAAATTGTGATGATATTTCTATGAATGATGAGCGCATTGAATTAATGGTTCGAAATTAACCTATTACCCGAAATGCGAGTACATTAAGTAACAATTTCAGGGATGTTACAAGTGAATACAAACATTTTAGTTTTTTATTAAATACTTGCTATTATATTATCATAACAGCTAGGTAGGTATTCATAATAATGCGTTAACCTTCCACATAACACCATACAAGGTAAAGACAATGTTTATGTATATCACCTTATGCATCGATTTATTTTCCACGTGTTAATAATTAATTTGTGTAGGAGGACGTGTCGACCAATTGAATGGGTACCTTGTTCTGTCTTGATTTGACCGTCAAAAGTACAGGTGAAAATTGAATTGTCTTAAAATCTCTACTTTACATAATATTTGACATAGGTACATACATCCCCACTAATTTATATGGTTTTCAGATTTTGAAATTTGTGTGCTTCCATCTGAGGTTTATGTCATAATACCATACAGATGCAAAAAGAACTCTCCGCCAGGGCCGGCGACGACTCAAGTGGCCCGTCTGCTTTTTCATTATGCTAAAATTTATTTAAAAAAAGTTACACTTACATGAATAACACACTGAAACTGAAAATGAAACACGGGTCTTGAACAGGCTGAAATATTACCACCATAGTTATTTCATCTATGAAGTTATATGAGTCCAACGTAGTTATTTAGCGATAAGACCGCCTTTACATCTATCGTAAGCTTTTTTTGTAAACTGTTGTACATTTTATATGATGCAACAAAGAGTATAATAATAATAATAGTACCGAGCGTTAATATGTAGCAACGCATACGAGTACCAGCCTGGAATGTTGGTAATATACTCGTATTACGATAGTGACCATTTCACATAGGCAAGCTGAACAAAATTATTGTGTTGTGAATGTTTGAATTGATTTTAATTTAATTTTGATTTTTAAAATATAGTTAATTATCCTAAACAATAGAGAAATGGTTGGTTTGTAAAACTCGATAACAAACTTATTTTGCAAGTGGTAAATATTAAACGAAACGATGTTCACAGGCCATGAATTCGGTACCACTCTACTTCAATCTGTGGCTTATGATAATAAAAGCGTAAGTTGATAAGAACATTTAAAATATTCGTGTATTTTTTCACTCGTCGGTCGATTGCATTTTATAGTCAAAAGTAATGAAAATTACATCGCTTTTATTCTAGTATTCAAATTCCTTAGCTAATTCACTTCAAGCCCTTATGTGGGCATTTGCTTACGTGCTTGTCATTATTGTCAAGTTGCCTAGAAAACATTGCTTAATTTGGTGATGGCAATCTTACATCATTGGACATTGCGGATTTGTTGATGTTGTTTCTATTCACTATTTTTGTTGGCTACCCTACTTTTGTTGTATGATCACATTGGTACCCGTTGGTCTAATTAAAGGGAATTGTGCACACTGCACACACTCTCAGGGTATCGTTATTTACTATTTGTAAGCGCTATTTCATGGCAGCCGGTTGCATAGTCCGAAACAAACACAACATACACATTTAGAACTGATTACAAAATCACATGAATAGCATGTCAATTGTAGATCTCGTTTAACTGTTGAAGTATTTTATAGGCAGTAATAAGTTATACAGATTCTATTTTAGTAGAGCTTTTATAGCAATTCGTTCTATTTTACGAAACGCCGTTTTTAATTACTTTTCTCTAAAGATTTTTTCCTTAAATAAATCGTTGTTTTCGAAGTCTCGTCACTGTATTTGTATATTATTATCCATTTACAGTAGGTATCTAAGTTTCTTGAAATAAACATATTTCATTTTCTAATTCATTCATTTAATTTACTTATCATATAAGATATAACATTATAGTAACAAATAGGATTTGTGCGGTAGGTATCGTCAGTTGCCTAAACTGGGCGATAAGTCTGTAATGTAGGCAACTGAACTCTCCTGATAGTATCTGCTGTACCTACTATAGTAAAAATGTAATTATATTGTTTCATGTTTGGTAATAATGTAGTCACGAACAACTACAACGTCCGTGATTCATAGGACGTCGCGACGACATCCTAAAATGGAGTTGAATTAGACCTGCAACTTGATGGGGCCCGGTGCCACGTAATGGGTTTTGTGCAACTGGACTATACGCCTACTCGCGAATATTTTTAGCCACTTGATTTGTATGCCTCATAAGATTGAAGTTGTAGTGATTAATATTACTAAATAAATGGATTTGGAAAAGTTACTAGCTATGGAATTGGAGTTTAGTAAAGTATATAAGCGTAGGCTCGCATATTGTTTTTATTCCAGACATGAAATGTGGTGTACAGCGTTGGTATTAACAATTAAAATACGAGACCACTGAATATAATTAGTGTGACGGGAATACCGAGATATGAGATCAGTGCCCAGTGAGCGGTGGGCGAGAACTTTGCAGGTTGAAAATATGCTTTACGTCTGACTGTACAGAGACTATAATTTGAGTAAGGTTCTAGTGGCACTGGCTTAAGTCTTCTGTGGCTGTGGGCGCCACCCACGGTGTAGTGTGGGTTCCCAGGGCGCGTAAATCCGCATTGCGCGAACTGCTCTAACCTTGTAAGTCATGCTACTCAATTTACATTCAAAAATATAGCAAGGCATGGCATATCTTCTTAAACGTTACAGTCAGAATTGGACATCAATCGAACTCCCATATACATGAGAGTATACATATACATGTACGTACATATACATATACAAATACATAATATATACTCTTATGTGAGAGTGTCCATAGTTAATAAGGTGCTGATTTTTAGGTTCGTTATCCGTGTTTCTACCAGTCTAACTTCCAGTAGTATCATCAGAAAACCATGACTAGCTTACAACGTACGAGAAGAAACAGAAGGGTTTAGCCGTAGTCCACCACGCTGGCTATGTGCGGGTTGGCATACTCTACAAATGTTGAAAAACTTTACACATAACACTCAGACATGCACCATTAAATCAAGTGATTTTTATTTATTACAAGGAACACAACTGCTTTTCTTCAACTCCTCATCACAATATTGTACGGAAAAATCCTTATTTAGTGATAAGAACGTCTTTTGTACCTTGTAACATTTTACTACTATCATATTCCTTTTCTTTATGGTATCGGTACCATAAAAGGATAAAGAATAATAACTCCGAAAACACAGAAGTCTGGAATTCGACATCAGACCCTCCAAGTAGGAGGACGATGTGATATCACCGCAATTTTCTCGGCTACCACAGCTTTTTAAATTAATTTCTATCTCTATAGTAAGGTATCATAATATACCGCTTCTCGTGTTCTTTACTCAATGGAGAAATTCTCCCAAAAAGGAATGTTTATTATCTTTAAAATACTTTTCGCGTTTTTTATTTCTCTTTAGGCGTCATGAACAATACTTAAAAAGCTCGTTAAACCAGCCGCCTGTAAACGCTGTGAGTAGCTTCACATGCATTGTCGCGTGACATTCTTCGACGGTGCTCTAATGTACCTAATCTTTATAACTGTTACTTGCTAGCTCCAATAGTAATGCATATTATGTTGCATTATCATTTATTTATTTGGTAAGCATCTACAATCTATAGTATCTGTTATCATATACAGTATTATATAATATTTATGTATAAAACACCGTATAGAGTTCACCACATTATTTCACCATATCGCCACATTACTTTTATCCATTCCCTAATGTTGTCTGCAAGAAATCGCTTTTAAGCGATAAGACCGCGTTTTGTATATCGTATTTCTTTGTTTTATTTTTGTATAGTGTATGTGTTGTGTATCGACGGTGTACATTAAAGTGTATTATTATTATTATATCTCGTTGACATAATATCACGGGTCCCAGATGTAAATGGACCCGGTCATTTGAAGGCTTGCGTGGGGACACAGGTCCAACTATTATTATGATTATCTTTTTTTCTTCTATGCAATGTGAATAGCAAACGAGCATGCAGTACCACCATGATAAGTATAGCACTTATCAAATAAAAGAAATCTACCAGTTGCATCTCAAATTGTGGTCATATATAAATAGATAGACAGAAAATATTGTTATGGTCATCATCATCTTCATCGTCAAGAGCCTATAACAGTCCACTGCTGGACTAAGGGCCTCTCCCAAAAACAGGAGGAATTGCCCATAATCACCACGCTGGGCAGGCGGGTTGGTGATCGCAGTAGATGGTAGTTGCTGCACAAAGAACGCTACTGCGCGTTCTCCGTTAAATTCACTTAGTCGCCTCGAACGACACCCGCGGGAAGTGATGGGGTGATTACAATTGTATTCTATCCTGCCATCACCATACGGCACACGGTTTGTAATGGTCACCCGTAATATTTTTACAATTTTATCGTTCCCCGCATTTGCTTCCCCGGAAGCAAGGAAAGTGTTGCGATGCGCCACAATGCGCGGGTTCTCACGCGATGAAAGCTGACTGACGTAACTGCTTGCGTCGAAGCAAGGTTACCAGCCTTAACCACGTACTAAATTAACTAAAACAGCGTAGGCAAAAAGAAAAATTACCTTAATTTGAGATTGAAATGAATACGTTGTTGTTACCTACTTATATAGAAAGAAGACATTTCTCACGGACTTTATAAAATAACGAAATAAGTTTCAGCGTTTAGATGCACGTAGAGATGTAGTTAGACACCGCGATAATTCGAGATCCAAATATTATTAAAAGTTGTGATCCATTTTAATTGCCACTCTTTGAAATCATGTAAATAAATATATGTTTTATCTTTTAAACTTATAGATTGTTTAAAGTCAAGGATGTACGGTTTGCATTTCTGAATACATAAATTATTATTTCACCTATTTCACATATTCACCTTCACGTTTACTTTTTAGTAAAATTAGGCAACGGCTATTTTAATGAGTATCAATACCCTCCCAAATACCTCAGCATATGTTGTGAGTAAATGAAATAATTTTTACTACATATAATAATTACGTGGCTAATTATCTAAGGAAATATGACGCGGAGATATTTTTCCTTGCGCCATTATTCCGGAGTGTATTTAAGTTAAGATACTTTATTTGTAATAACTTCATGTAGACAGAAATGCTAAGTCGAAATATGTCTTAAATGTCCGTAATTTTAATGTCAATATAGAGTTAGTGATTAAATTTTTTCAAATATTTTGGTACGTATGTACCTATGCTCCAAAAATCGTTGAAATTGTTAGAATGTGCGAGCGAGAAGGAAGCGAAACAGATGATAAACGCTCTTAATAGATGAATGAAGAACGGAAAAGAAGAAAAAAAAACATTTACAAATCCAGTTGGTTTACTAATGATGATATAAGAAATAAATAGTTCACAACAGGTTTGATTAATTTACTTTTATGTTTTTTGCATTTAATATCACCAATATAAAGGCTTAACTATATTATAAGAAAAAAAAATGTTGTACTAAGGATTTAACGACAGAAAAGCAGTTCCTTTTGATTTTAAAAAATATATACACAGTTTTAACCACGCCGAGTAACTAATCAGCGTGTTTAAAACTAAAATAACTATTTTAGTTACAACATTTCAAGTTTTCTGAATTTACTTATAATAGTATCTTCTCTAGATTATAGAGAAGGATATTGGATAGATAGGTATATTCTCTACCTACGAGTAGGTATGCCGTTTAGTAGGTACTCAAGTATTTGCAATAGACCGTTTGCGAGCGTAAAACGTTTAAATTATTTGGACGATATCGACGTATTGGGGTCAACTAGAGATTCGAAAGACATAACTTCTACGTCCGGTCGGTTACCGTGAATGAAGGTTTACACAAAATGTTTTTTGTCCATACCATATGCGGCTATTGCACACTCTAATTCGTTCCAATTTGCTAATATTTTCTCGAGTAGTGGATTACAATTGCATATTAGAGACTAAACGTTATTAGATGATAATAATCAAGTTAATAAATATACATTATCATTATATCCGAACAAAAATACCAGATAGAATAAAGCTTTAAGAAGGTCGGAATAGTAAAAAAAATGCGGAATGTACCTATGTGTTTATTTAATATATTATTATCATGTTCTTAAATTTTAGACTACAGAATATTAGATTCCGCATTTACCCAGAAATTGAGATGTTACACACATAGGTAACCACAAAAAATATTTTATAATGAATCTTAAGCGAGCATTATTGTGTCATGCAAACCTCGGTAGAGTGCTACTATTACTTAAACTTGGTCCGAATTAGTAAAGCCGAATCACTGTTTGAATTTTAATAAGTTGGTACCTAGTTACCAAGCTAATTATCATGTATAAGTGTTTCTAGCGGTTACTATCTATATAGAGTTCAAAATTTTAATTTGAACGTATTTTTCCACGTCAAAATTTTCAAAATCCATAACTAAGTTAACAATTTGGCGAGTTCGATGATTGTTATAAGCCAAATTTTTAAGTTCTAGTATAATTTAGTTCTAATTTTTCTGCGTTGCTTTACGAAGCTTTATCCCATATGAAGCCATTTCGAATACTACTAAGCCGCATAACACATTCTGAATAAAAGTCACGATTGTGTTCGAAAACAATAATAATGCGCAGTGAGTACAGTAAATATATACAATACATGTCCGATCGGAAGTCCAATACTTAAACATACTGATGTATCGATGTTACACAATCCTGTTGCACAACAAACCATGTCTGTGACGCCTCGGCTTGCGCTGACCGCCGAAACAAACACTTTCCAACTGCCTACTATTGTGCTCCTAAAGATATTAATCGGAAATATGACTAACGCACTAAAGAGATTAACGGTGATAGCCAAGAGGCTAAGATTTTTACTCGGTGGTCCGGGGTTCGCAGCCCAGGCAATCATTACCCATTTGAAACAATTAAATATCACAAGCTTTAATGGTGAGTTTCTGAGAGTTGTTACAGATTGTAAAATATTTTGTTTACAATAAAATTTCTAATTAACTCCACTCATCGATTACGGCGTGCGTCACCGTTACCTAATGGGCTATTACTATCCGTCATTAGTAGGAAAGGAAAATGACCATGTATTTTTAAACATCCATTTATGCGGCATTCCCTTAAGGAGTTGCATCGCAACTTTCGATGTGAACGAACCCTTAGATCTTGTTTAGAAAATGAGAAGCGTTCGAATCATCTAATGAATGTGAAACTTTACTGGTAACGGTAAATAGCGAAAACAGGCCGTGTCAGTGGACACATGTCATGACTTGACAGGACATCGCGGAAAGGATGACGCTGATCGCTTTCTCGAGAGATATACGGCCTTCGTATAAGGCTTTGTCAGACTACTGTAGTAGCGACAAACAATATCATGCCCCGGATACATATTGTTACATTACGAGCATACAAATTCGCGTGTATATTCAACTAAGCTTCTTAGCATCTATCCAGCTGGTTCTGAGAGTAACGTAATGGTCTATCGGTCATTTTACATTTTACGCGCAGATACCTTAGATGTTACGGTTCACAGAGTGGCATAATGGAATTAAAATATGAAAACATAACTATTTTATTCACCAGACCTGACTCATCATAGAACACTTATTAACATATCTTGCAAAAGTATCACACGTCTACATACTAATATAAAGATATTTCATATTTCATATATATTGTCTTCAATCATTTTTGAGAAGTACATTTTCAATTATTTATAAAAGCCCACCTAGTTCTCTTGGCTATCATGACAGCTGCAATTTTTGCTTGATGTTTGTAAAATATTGCAACAGATAACGAGTAGATACGTAATTGATGAATTTTTACAAAGTGGTATTCCCAACTTGTATAGTAGTACTACCATAATACGTTATACTTTTGAGACTATACCGTTCACACGGGTCGGTAGCACCGCCACACCCATTCCTACCGCGGAATAATAGTTTTTCAACAATTGTGTTCCGGTCGGAAAGGCGTGGATGACGGTTTTACTAAGGTATAAGAGAGGCGACTTCCTCAGTCCTCAGGTGGAGCAACGCATGACCAAATACTAACTATTAGTAACATTTACTAACAGGATTCATTTATAGAGGATTCACTTATATCAGTCATAACTCCCACAGTCCTATTACTAACGAAATCTTAACAACTAATATTCATACACCAAATACTAACAGGACCAACTAACAGTCTATTCGAGGTTTGTCACAGATGTATAGATAGGCGGCAGTGGTTAGTGTAAGAGCATGATACTTTGCTATTCTTATCACATGAAAAAAAAAGCAATACGTGCTTTTATTTTATTGAAACTTATCACGATACGGTATTCATTTGTCCACACTGAGCAGTAGACAGATTGCGATAATTCACCAACAGAGTTAGTTAATAAATCAAGCGCTTGATGTGGCAACACATTAGATATACCTCGTTTATATACGCAAATAACCAATGACGTTTCTCGAATGACAAATAGATTTGATCTCAATTTCACGATAGGAAATACATATTATAACCAGTGGGTTATATTTTTGCATTGATAAGTGAATAGGACGGTTTAAACGTGTATTGTGGTTGTTTATTACAGTTTATAAACGCGAGCAGTAAGTGTTTACTTACAGTCAATGTTGATAATTATAAATAATACTTAAATGTTGTTATATTAACACATTGGACTTCAAACGGTTAATATGATATGTAATAAAATCAGTTATATCAGACGAGGTTTTTCCAGGGGCACTACCCGCGTAAAATTCCCTTATCTATCCCACAGAAACCGAGATTTCAGAATTAAAGTCACTACTAGTAGACTACGTCACTCTCCGGTCCATAAACTAACCAAAAATCGGCCAGGGTTGGCTGACGGAGAATGCCATTAGGCAGTTAGTCCGCCTATTATAATCCTCAGATAAGGTATTGTAATAAGGTGTGAAATAAATAACTAAACTATCTCTATACTAAAAAACACCTCACCAGCAAACCAACACATCAAGTAACCAACAAACACACTTTCACATTCATAGCATTAGTAAAATATTGCGTAGTAAATTTTCGTACAACGATATCGATTACATGCTTCTTAATAATGTGCATAAGTAATATGAATATATGAATCTTGCACTGCATTACTATGATGCATGTGTTAGTCATTAGGCATGTGACATTGAGATAGTCGATAGTACTAATTTGTAAAGGTAGCCTTGAAGTCGGGCACAGTTGGGTGAATTTTTGGACAAGGCAACAAAGACTGCATTGTTTTTTTTGTTACTCGACCTCTGATTTGGTCAGCTTCATGAAGCTATTGTTTTTCTTGTACCGACCCAAACGTTAACCAGATAAAAAAATGCATCATTGAAGCTTCTAAAAGCTTCTTAATTACTACACTTCATTATAAAACTGAAGCGAGTGCGTCAACGAGTCTCCATTTTACGACTAAAATAAAGTTTTCATTCGCTATCTATAATGTTAAAATGACAAATAGATAATTGTTAGTAAAAAAGTATTTACTAGAACCTGCAAGCAACTGGGGCACGGGAGCCATATAGTATAAATTTCAGCCTCCTACTTCGGAAGTTCGGGTTCTTTTTCTTAGAGTATTTGTTTGTTTAGATGTAACCCGTAGCCTGCACTTGTAACCCTATAATAATGCGATTAGCACAGCGGGGGCCCATAATATTATTTATAGATCATTATAATAACATCAAATTTTATTTTATTATAAGTGTTTTTATAAAAAAAAAAAAATCTTGACTAAGTATGTTTCTTTGACGCTTTTCACTTGTCTCAGTCCCTATGCCAAAGCTATAAGCAGTTTTAAACGATTAGTTAAAGTATTGATGATCTAAGATGTCAGTTTTGGCAATGCACCGATCGGTATACTTGTGTTGTTCGGTTTGCACTCGTTTCGTTAGCTATGGATTGGTATATCCTCGATGCAATCAGGTAGAAGGTCACTCAGGTAGACGATTGGAAAGAAAATGTGCCTAAATAAATGTGCATATAATTTTAATAGGTACATTTGTTTGGTTGGACATAAATCGGTTGTTTGTTTGAAATCAATCCTCTTTTTGATATCACACATCTGCACAGTTTGTGAAGTTATGCCTACGGCAGATATCGTTGGCCAATTAGGTCTGTTTTTGTTCCACCTATTTTTATACAATGGTAGGCGTATAATGTGCTCGCTATAGCAGGTTTGATGATGATAATTATAAAGTTCATTTACTTAACTGTGGTTATGGGGATAACTATGTTCATATTGACCCTCAGTTTTTTTCGAATGGACAGTTCCTGTTGGCCCTACTGGCCTTTACAGCGTCACAATAACTTTCCACTTACTTTCTTCTGCACTAAGTATGTTTCTTTATTAAAGACCTATGCTCCTGTTTTGGTTCCTGTAAGAAATAACACATATATGCGCATTGCAATAACTTTTTCTAGAATTAATGTGGCGAGAGTCATCCTGTTTTAAATTGGGCACTGAATAAAAAAAACAGAGAGAGTGGTGATTATTTGCAAACAATTATAATAAACCACTTTAATTATGTTTAGATATGAAATAATTTTTGTTCGACCACTATAATTGTTTAATAGCTTAAGCTCGTAATAGCATTGTTTTATACAAAAAGTGCTTAGTTATCGTTGGTAGTAAGCACATCCTTTTAGCGTGTCTGAATGAACGTGGGTACTTTTGGCAAAGACCTCGCGTTAATAATCTATTGTTACCGTAGATAGGCGTTTGTATATACAATGCTTGTATTGCAGCCAAGGCAAAACTCCTGGTGTTAAATAGACCTGGTAGAAAATTAATAAAGAACTTGCATTCATTTGTAAATTAAACAAAGACCAATAAAAATAGGAAGGAATTATATGGCGGAAGTTCTCATTAAATTTTATTTGTTGTTGGCTTGTGAATAAGTGGATAAGTGTCTTACAATTTACGTTTGATAAGCGGCGACTTTAGTTGTGATTTAATTGAGGTTCTATTGCCATAAAATCACACATGAATCAAGATAACAGATGGACTGCATGCCCTTATACCATTTTGTTTTGTATAAAAATAATTAAAATTCCTATTAGCTGCATTCATCTTTTGGTCGATTTTTCGCTGTGGAATAAAAACTCTGTTGATGTTGGTTCTGTATTTCTTAGTACGCCTATAAAAACTTAACTATCTGTCAAAGGTTGCATACCAAATTTGAGAAAGATATGGTAGTCATGTTTAATGGCGTCTTTGCGTAAGAGCAGCTTATCTAATTTAAATCTAAGCATGACCGTTAGGAACTACAGTAAAATGTGCATTTCCTTGGTTTCTTGCCACTATTGTTCCAATGTTGGTCAGTTACGCTGCACCTGCAGAATATTACCGACAATATTTTATTGTCCATTGACAGCGGATAGATTTTTCTTTCTGATTTATTTTTAAGTTCTTTGACTTCATAATATTAAGAATTGATTGTATGTATCATGCCTGAATCAATCTGGATAATTGAGGTATTGGTAGAATTCTTACATGATGATATAGGATATGCGACTGTTAACGACATCTATGATTTCAAATTGAAATTACAAGTCAATTCACCTGCTTTTTTAACAGAGCGTAAAATGGCTCTCTTTCGTTCTAATGTGTTTTAGCACCGGACTAAATTACAGAATGGTTTATTGTGTTTCCCAAACATCTACTTTTTTGAGTTAAGCCAGTTTATCATTAAGGGTGCGATATCACTTATCGTGCATTGATAGTTCTATGTGACTCAGTGATGTAGTATAATTTTTCCATAGCACGAACGATGTGTTAATCTCTAATTAGTTTTCAAATGTGGTGCCAGGCAGCCAGCGGCATTGCTGATCTTGTTCACGTTTAACTGTACGTGATGCGTGCATGTGATCTTGAAAATATCACTGTCATAATTATACTGCTGGAAATATTATAATGCTAAGAACATAACTTTAGCAGTGCATATAAATTATATGTTATAATACTTAAAAATTACAAAATATGAAAAAAGGCCAAAAGTAACTGCAGTTAATACTTTTTATTAATTTTGTCCATTTAATTTCTATTTCTATTGTGTATTCCAGTTGAGATAAATATTTCTCCCCAGGTCTTGTCTTGGGGACATTGTTACAAGTATGTTTATAAATTTATTTGCAACCATCTCGTTGGTACATAATGGCTGGAAATTGGTTACAAGTTTCCAAGCAGATGACCACTTGGTGGTCATATATTATATAAGCAATTGGACATTTTCCTTTAAGCTAATTATAAATGTCCACGAGATCTGCATTCGGATGGGTGATCCAGTGATCAGGAGGATTACATAACTACATGTCTCTTACGTCCATAATAATAAACATAATATCATCGCGGATTTCATATCTGCAATCTCATCACCCACATTAAGTTGAAACCTCCTACACACCTACCTATACACTAGGATAAACATGTGAGAACCACTTAGTTGGCCTTGTCAGTAATAAGCTCCTGACTTGACCAAAGTTTTGAATATTTTGACTTAGACCGTTTTGCTAACAAAATCCCGGGCCGAAAGCTGCAGGTCAGAAGCGGAAAGTGACTATATGTACAAACATACACATACAAATACATGTAAATCGACATACAGTTATGTATACTAGAAACATTGTTACTCTCGTTTTCTTGTTGTGCAAAATAGTAAAGGAACTAGGTATCTTATCTGTGGTAAAGGTGATGATCACCATCATCATCATCATCACAACCCATCACCGGCCCACTACTGAGTGAACTAACACTTAACCTGGAAGTGGGTTAGACGGGTAATTAAAGAATAACGCTAGTGCTTAACCTTATTATAGTTTGACGTTTTTTTTAACGGGGGAAAATCTTCAAAAGCTACCCGATCTCTATGGGGGAGAGAACGGGTTATGTGAGATTTTGACTCACTAAAACCCCCTCGACAGCTATCCAGCGCATGTAGGAAGGCTCCGGGATCACATTTATAGCACACCGGAGCCTTTCCTGCGCAGTGCCCAAGGGGCCCGTCCTGGGGGACTCCTAGTCCCTACACCTCTCTTGCCACTTATGAGATTATGATTATGATTTGACCTAGACCGAGATGTGACCGTCATCGCTTTCAATTTATATAGGGACGACAACTTGGTTTCAAATGCATGTTTAGACTCAACTCCGATGCCCTCAGGCGGAACGTGTACCAATTATCCTCGACAGTGTTCATGGTTTTGCACGCCACATCGGAAGACCTCGAAATATTTAACACTTCACTTCATAAAATGTAAATCACATCTACTTGCGTTTTGCAGTAGCTCCAAAAAGGTATGCATAGCAAAAAAAATTTGAGGCCATTACGAAAGTATGCCAGAACGGGGTGAGGCAACCATTCTTAAATTGGTAAATGGTAGTAATTAAGGTTAAAAATTGAGTAATGTCACAAAATTTTGGAAAAGTCAGTTTTATTGTAAGGTTATCGACATACGTTTAGCTAGAAATATTATTAAATGTCAGCTAAATATATTGTTTGCTCACGATACGTTAAATACTATTTACACTGTGATTTGAACAATGTCTTGTTTTTGTTATATCTCTTTCCGTGTTCTAAATCAATTAATACATTTAATAGTTTGCATAGATGACTTGTACGGATAATGTTTAGCAGATGCTAGTACCTAATAAAATAGTTAGATTGCATAACCCCCTGATTTTGTAAGGGGGTCATTCTAATCAATACCATGGATTCAGATTTCTCGTAAAATTAGTAGGTGTATCCTAATGGCTAGCATGAGAGTGGTGATCCGCCAGCTTCTAGCTAGGGTTGACACCAAAGTTATTTTCCTGGTCTGCTTGTTAGTGTGTTTGTGACCTGCAAGAGTATCAGAAGTTCGAAGTTCGAAGAAACGAATTCTGTCTTACTCCAAGGCCCGGAAACGCTCAACAAATAGCAGATACCTATTCAACTTCCAATCGCGACAGGCCATCTATCACAAATTTAATACATACCTTATATATAATACCATACTATTTAACTGCCTGGAATACTCTGCTCGTGATCCATTCTATATGGTGTTTGACAACCCTAACCTAGCCGCTGTGTATTGCGCAAGGCAGGTTAGTGGCTCGATAACTTGCTCTACATTCATTTATTGTCTCGTTGCGTACCATTCCCAACTGCAAGAGCTGGTTGGCCACTTGCTTGTTATGTTACGGTAATACCTGTGTAAAATATTTCGGTAAAACGATGTTTTAATTTGCATGCATATTACTACGCACTACAACACCAGACATGCGCTCACAGCATTGCGGATTACGTCAGTTGTAAACAATAGAGTGCGTCCGTCCATACCAGTATGGACCAGGGAGTAGATGAGTGCGTTAGTGGCAAATTAGCATAGCGCTTCCTCTTGATAATTTTAATACTCGTACGTCAACTGTCCAAAAAACTATGTAAGTAGGATGTGCCTGTGCTTTATATATATAATGCATGGATTGTCAATATTATGTTAGGAAGTTGATCCCAGTGTTATCGCTGGATAGCAGTCGTTAAAGTCTTTTTGGATGCCTTCAGATAGTTTAAGCACATCGGACAGGTAGATTGACCACTCAACCTCTCAGTTGCGGGGCCCCTACTCGTATCTAAGTTGTTTATTTCCATAGTTAGACGTTTTGCTATAAAGGCAATTTGTTAATTAGAGGTATTGTTAAATGGAAATTTTGGGTACCTGGACGTCCTTCCTGAAAATACTACTTAGCCGTACTTAGGTTCAGGACATAGGTATTTCCAGTAGTGGAGAATGACCTCAACCGTTCCTTTATAGTGGTAATGTCTACCAGTATGCTTCAATATAATTATTAAAATATCAACAACATGCCTTTATAATTATCTTGTAGATTCTTTTAAAATACGCAGCTCAAATGAATGACATGATTAATATTGTGGGCGGGTTTAATAATCACAGATAATGTTTGTCGTATGGAGCCATAAACAAATATCTAGTTTTTATTGCATTTTCCAAAATAGGAATGACACCAATAAAAAGAAATCTTAAATATTTTTTTCTGATTTCATTGTGCTTATGAGTAAGCTGCGTGAGATCTCTGAAGATACGTCCACCCATGTTTTAATTATCTGTAATATTATGATTGAATGACTCATGATTAGCAAAATATTCTAATACTACTCGTACCTATACCATTGAACGAGGGAAAGGCGAGGGCACGATTAACTGAGTCCGGTTCTAGACTATTGGCGAATAGGCGATAATTCTCATTTTGACTGGACTAATGATTTAAAGGGACTCCATCATCCATATCATTTTATTATTAAACTACGATATCTATCTCCACCAATCTTAAGTTATCTAAAGTTTGCTATAGCAAATTTACTGCCCTTTTTGTATCTGTCTTCCGTTCGTTTGGAAGTAATAAACGCTTACACACTCACACCAACGTACTAGGATTCCCTGTGTTGCGGGTGGCGGACACACACAGAAGACACAACACAATTTAACGACCAAGACCCGAGTACAAACATTTATTTGCCAAATAAATGTGTGCCCCGGCCGGGGATCTAGCCCGGGTCACTGACCAACGCGCCAACAAGTCGACAAGTAATCAAGTATAGGTGTTGATAATGCCATTATAATATGACATGCTGCTTGCTATGCTACGGAGTTGCTTAGATAGTATCTGCCCACAATATCAATGTATATTGTAGTTCCCAGTGGAAATAGTGACAAGATTGCGCATTGTATTAGAGATACAGGCTCCCAGTTGGACTTCCGAATGCACGCGAGCAACCGGCGCAAGGTTCATATCGTATATTGCTAGAATTGTCTCTTTGTGATTATTAAAAAGATTTGTTAAGTACGACACATAAAATAATTCAATCTCTTAATCCATTAGTACAACAGTAGTAACAACTTTTGTGCTGATTCTGATTGAAATTCACATTCAACAATTGTGCTGATCATTGTGTCATTTAAGGCACATCAACCAAGGTGGATTCGAATAGCTTTGAGAAGCCCAGTGACCGTCTCATAATTATAGTCTTCTAAATTACACATTAACTTTTAACATGCTGGAACTGTAAGTCTTATCATGAAATAAAAAATCTCATGAATAAAATAATTAACTTCTAATTGACTTCATAAGATTGCTTGCTATCGAGCTTATTGCTATAGCTAAATCGGGGTTTTTTTTTTAAGTTGTCAAGATTTTGAATTCAGGTTATTAAAGGCCATGTAACATTAAGGAGCGGCATAGTTTATTGCGGCAATAAATATTAGAAATGTTAAAGTCAGTATGTAACGCTTATTTCAGACCAAAGTATTGATTTTGTTACGATGTAAGCGCAATGTCGTAATTTCATAGTTAGTAAGTCTGTCTCTCTAGGCGGGTTTTATTAATGGCCCATATAAAACTTGTTACTGAAAAGTTGTCTTGATTATTATCTTACAAATATTATAAATGCTTTCACGGCTAAACCATACAACCGAGCTTCATAAAATTTGGTAAAGAGATAGTTTGAGTCACGGAGATGGTTATAGAATACTTTTGATCCCGAATAAATCCTAAATTTAACGCGGACGATGTCGCGGGAAACAACTAGTATTATATAGTTAAAGCAAACACTCAGAACGTTGTCTGTTTTTTCTGTCGAATAAGATTCAATTGATTAGGGTGCTGAAATTTAAATACTGTTGGTTGTATTAAGTAATTTTGTTGTTGTTCAATGTTCACCTTATTATATAAAACGTGTAAGTCATAAAAGTGTGAGTGTACCATCAATAAGTAAGTGAACAAACAAGCACTTAAGTAAGCATTTCAGTTCAAGATATTGCATTAATGTAAGTTACCTGGCCGTTCCGAATTGATATAATGATTACGTGTTTAATATAAGTTTATCGTCTGGCCAGTATGTGGGTAAATGTGGTCGTCGGAACAGTGGTTGTCCACTTTCACTCGCCCGTCGATTGTAACGACAGTGAAGTGTTACTCGAAGATTATTACTTGAGACCTGAATGTAGGGTACTGGCGTATCTTCGTGTATTTACGACGATTCCTTATACGCACAACTACTATGTCAACAAAGATATGGCGATAAGCTTATAAGCTTGTTTTACTTAGATGTTTTAGATGAATAGGTAACAATAGGTATCGTTTGGTAAATATAATGCTTTCAAATCCAGACTAAGTAATAAAATAATCCGTGGCGCGTAGGTCAGTGACCCCGACTGACGAATTGTGGAACCCGGGTTCGTTCCCCGGCAGGTGCAGACATTTATTTGGCAGATAAATGTTTGTACTCGGGTTTTGGGGGTAACATCGTTTTGTTTTCTGTATGTCCGCCACCCGTAACACAGGGGATACGGGAGCATGAAGGTGTAGTAAGCGTTTAAAAATAAAGTTAATGTATTTCTCGCAGCGATAAATATAATTTAGTTTGCGTGCGCGATGTTTGTTAAAAGGCGCCTTATTCGAGTTAAAATTAGTGCAATTTCGGTAGATATATCTGTTTTGTATTAGTAGCGCCAACCAGCGAAAACAGCTACTAACTGGACAGACAAATGAAAAGAATAAATGAAATTTATGTTTAAATTAGAGATTTGACACTATCTGTTTAAGATTAGTGCAAATTGTTTGTACGGAACTCTACATTGCGCGAAGTCCAACCCCTCTCCTAAGTAGCACATATCCAGTTATTATTTTATCTTTTAATCTTGTCGGTACAATTTCACATGCGTATCTCTATATGATCTTTACTATGGCGATGACTCATGTGAGTGTCATAACTTTATTATGACGTTCCGAATAAAAGTGGCCGCTCTCAATAAATATGTACAAATATCCGTAAGACATTAGTCTCGTTAATTAATAATATGAAAGAAGTCCTTGAAATCGGATAATATATAAACATACTGCTGATGCCGGAAATGCGATGATCGCGTAAAGGTTTTTTCTACTGAGGGTCCGGGGTACAAATACCTGGAGGACCTCTGATGTTTTTTTGTTATGTGCACTTTAAGTAATTAAAATATCTTTTGCACTCGTTTAAAGAACACATTTTGAGGAAACCTGCACTCCTGAGATTTCTCCATAGGGTTCTTAAAGGCATGTATAATATGACAATCCGCACTTGGCTAGCACGGTGGACTCTGGACTAACGCTTCTCATCTTGAGAGGAGATCCATACTTAGTAGTGGGCCGGTGATGGGTTGTGATAATGATGATGCTAAAACATCACTCATGCTAAAATATTTAATTTAGCAGTAGTTAAAGGTATGTTAAAATATTTATACGTATTGGATTAAGCTAGTCCTGAGGTTAAAGGTCTAATTACACACTGGATAGGCAATAGTTCTTGGCAAATGTATTTTTAGGGAAAAAATTAACTTATATCAATTTTTTTTTATTTGTGTGAAGATTCATTGGTGAGTTCGTTCAATGGTTTTTTTATGATAATTATCACCAGACTGCATGATGTTGTATATTTTTGGAGTACAAACACATAAACCTAAAACAAAAATCAAATGACAATGTCAGATTGGTCAAAGTGTCATTAATTAAAGTCAAATAGTCATCCTCTGAGGCTCTATGTGTCACGCTTCTTACCTACATATCGCGCTTTGTCGGTGCTTACAAAACTGTTAGTAGCCATTGTTTGAAAACAAAAGTTGTGTACCGATTACCAAATGTAGGACAATGAAGATTAATTCTTCGGTGTCAATACTTATTGTAAAGACTGTTTTATTTCTTGAATAATTAATTGGTTGTATTTTGGTTAAGTTGTTCACATTAGAACATAGTACATTGCTTTGGCGTCATAATTTGTGCCATTTAAAAGTAATCTTAGATATAGGTAAGATCAAGGAGCTTAGAAGGTTTTCTATAGCTTAAAAAGTGAGGTAAACTGTTATTTATGGATTTATTAATAAAAATCTTTTTACTTGCTGTAAAATTCTATAATAATAAGCGTTTTTCATAAAACTTTGTATCAGTAAACGCTAGTAGCTACTATTAAAGTTTTTATTTCAGAAGTAGCATTTTACTACAGTCGACAATAATTAGTTTCCACTTGCTAGATTTAAATATAAAGCCTTAAAAGTTGTAAGACTTCATTTATCATTAATTTTTTAGCAGGAAACCAATAAGTGTGTCCAAAGTCATTCCAAACCAATGACATAACCCTCTTTAGTAAGTAGCTATTACTTTTGATGTGACGAAATCCATAGTATGTTATTTTAAAAAGATTAAGATTACTTAATTTCCGGCAACCTTTTTAAGGTTTTACTTTCAAATTATGTTATATTCCGTTGTATTAAGTTCCCACTGTCGTAATTACTTAGAGCTCAACCAATCACGCTCATTATAAACACTTCGAAGGCGTCCGTACAATTTTTTACAAACTTGTTGCTTTTTGGCATAGTAGCATCGGTACACACTTCCTCCTGGTGGCTCGTAATGCTCTCTTTTAAACATGGACCTTCGAGTTGAAAGAATATTTCCACTGTATCCACACCAACTTCCACTGCATTTATATTTCAGTGGTACCAAATACGAACCAGTTTTAAGAAGTATTTTGTTAACAACAGTGATTTCCTTCTTTTGTTTCAAACCAGTAGGATAAGAGACGTAGCGATTGAAATCGCAATGAACTTTATTGTTGTCCATCTGCTCGCATATGAATTCATCCTGTGAGAGGACGTTTTCTTCATTTGGTCTCGCTATGGTTCCAATGTCTACTAATTTGGCATGTGAATCAGCCTTGTCTTTCTTATGACAAACCCGTTCACCATCTGAATATATCAAGCAATCAGCTAAATAAAATATTTTTGTCGGTATATTATTAGCCAAGAACAGCAATTTGTCAACATTTTTGTAATAGTTATATTTTACAGTTTCGCAAGCATATTTATCAGGTGTGTCAAGAAAACAGTGCTTTAAATTCGACGTAGGATGTGACAACTGGGTTATAGAAAATAATTTATAAGGTGCACATTCAGTCTCCGTACAGTTGTAAAAAACAGGGTTTATTCGAGGGATGTAAGGCTCATATGATGGTACGTCGTTA
>DWLO01000041.1:0-31317 GCA_018245335.1 Dalla quadristriga
GAAATCAAACCATTGGTGTATATGTCACGATAACAATGATCGAAAATTGCTAAATCGGGATAGAATAGACAATAGCTTTGTGCTGCATGTTCACAACGTCAAGTAATTGGTTTGGCGAATCATTGTAGATACGTAAGTAAAATTCTAGAAACACGGCAATGTGTCAGCCAAGTTAGAAAAAACACGGGCCATCTCACGACAGTTTGAATATTTACATGGCCTATTTAGAGGTACTTTCGGTCCTGCATAACACAAAAATTATAAGACCTACATTTTCAACATTGCATGTCCAATTGAACGCCTAATTTAACCTCAAATTTCATGTACAAACCTATTTTAGTTCCTAAAATGCTATGATCTAAATAGGCTATGTCAATATTAAAAGCGGTGTCGACTTGATGTGGACAATGCTATTGGGGCGGTTGGTTTCGAGCACTAAGTATCAAAGTAGGTACTTGTATTAGTGTAACTTTGAATGTTACTTCGTGTAAATAATGCGGTTCTTTGTAAAACGGAAATGATTTTTCCGGGTCAGGGATCTCAAAATAGGATTAAACTAAATAGGTCACACACTTATTCATAATCTCACTTAGAAATCAGAAATATTTATTTATGTATCGCAGTGTTTTAGTCTTCAAAAGATTTAAAAAAAAATATGCCTGTCACTAAGCTTTAGCTTAACAGCTTGATGTTTAAATAAAACAATAAATTAATGAAACTTTTCAAAAATTAATGGTAGGTACCCCACCAAAAACATAAAAGTAAAAAGGGGGCTAAGTTAATTACAAACGACGTTCGGCATTTCCTGCGTCCGAAATGGGTCCTTAGTGCCATGGGAGTTCTTACAAAAATTACAACATTCTCTAATTGACTTAAAAGAAAATTTGTTTCGTTCTTTGACATGAATAGCAGCAATAGTTTATGTTTTATGTAATAAAAGGTACCTATATTAATTCCGCGATATAAAATCCAGGTAAAGAACTATACAGCCCTGCTGAAACAGAAGCACAAGGGGACTCTTCAACCACCGGGCCGCCAAAAGTTAGCTCCCGAACCAACTCCTTTGAAATCGAGAATCTTCTCAAGGTACTTTTAATTAACACCTTTAATTTTAGTCACACCTTTATGGGATATTTTTTACCGCAACTCGTTGTTTACTTTCATTTTCTAATTGAACCTTCGGTTTAATTAGGACAGGAATTAAATACGCTTATAGACATTAATGTTCATTCAGTAGTTTAAGCCCTTTAATAGAATGCAACACTTACACGAGATAAAGGCTGTTAAGGCCAAGAAGCGTTGAATAGACTGCTTAGATAAGTGTGTTTAAGCGTGCTTACGTAGATTGCTATCGTGTTTCCTTCACCCATAACACGTCTTGAGAACAACGAGGTTCAGATTATCGAAACTTTGTGAGCAATAAAACGATCTAGCCGCTAAACATACAGATATATGTACGTTTGAACATTATCGAGCAAGTATTTAGTATGATTACAATGAATATATTTTTCTAAAGCGGGTTTATGCCGAGGCAACATCATGCGCATGACTTGCTGAAAAAACTTTGATACTGCCGCATGCCATAAATTTAATCGTTACGTATACAACATTTAAAATATATCAACACTGGTGACTATCGCATGTGCGATACTTCCCATAAGTGAGCAAGATTAAAATTTCTATTTTAGCGATATTTATTTTGAGCCTGACTCGTACTCGTTGGTACATAAATGGAATGTATTTCCCATAATTTATTACTTAATTAAAGGTTCAGCAGCAACGGCGTAAACCCGGTTTAAGTGTTAAAGTAGCAATTTATTGTAAGGTAATTCATCAATGTATACATCAGAGCGATCATAACTACATGACATATGCACCATTTAATAATTGTGATCACAAAAGTTCAGCACCATCACGCGTGGTAAGTCATTCCCTGCGATAAGCAGTCGGTTGTTATCATAACTTCAGGAGGCTCAAAAACAAATGTATCTGTAGATATGCCTACTTATGTCGTGACGCTTTTTATCATTGAATCACTATCGTCTCTAACAATTTCCATCATCACAACATTCTGTCAACTCCAAGACACGCCGTAAAAAGTAGTGGACGGTACTGTTATTTGTGCCGTGATGTATATGAACAGCTCTATTGAAATATACAAGCTATGAACGACACTTTAAAATACAACTATCTGTCGTCACGACATAATAGGCACACGCCCTAATTCTACAATGGAGCGTCAGTTAGTAGGTATAGTTAGTTTTGTGTTGTAATGTGAAACGTTAATCCTTTAGGAACAAAAAGTATCATCTTAATCAAACGCTCACTATTATATTACAAATGCATACGACCACATTTAGCTTAAATAAAGAGCTAGCAGTAGTTTGGCAAATGAAAATAATTATGGTCAAAATTTAGAATTAGATTGCTATTTTTATCACTCATATCATTATTAGAATCGTATAGTTGCATATTTACGCTAGATGTGGCCGAGGCTGGGGTTAACACTGAACTGCAACGTTGGATTTTGGATTTATAATTTCTAGTTACAATTTAAACTCTTTGCTTGGGAGACAATCGCCACATCTAGTCGAGCCGCATTAACTGTTGCATACGATAATATAGAAGTGTGGGGGTGTGCGTATGCGGCAGAGTGCAGAGCAGGTGACGGGCTGGTGCCGCTCACCTGGCGATACCCGGCGCGGCTCCCCCACAGGCAGCACGAGCGCCGCCGTCACGCCTTCGCGCCACCTCTCCGATGCTGACAAATTACGCAAGGTGCTCATGGAGCTAGTAGACACCGAGCGTGCCTATGTCAAAGTAAGTCTCGAAGCAGTTGACGACCTAGTCCCGTGCATCCGTAGAACCAGCGTCGCCGTCACGTCCTCGCGCCATCTCTCCGACGCGACGCCATCAAGCTACACGGTGCTCATTGTTATTTTATTTTACTTTAATGAATAACATTAATTAAAGGGCAACAGAATCATATTTCTCGATAGCAGAATTTCAGACATATCATCATCATATTTCCCTCCATTCATCCGGAACCAAGTCGCACTCAAGATTGGCGCCCAGGACACAGGAACGTGAAGAGAACATTAAGAAAGGGAGGATAGTATTTCGCGACGATGCGCTTTAACAGCACTGCGAACAACTTGTGGCTACGGCGATGACGCGGACGGTACTTGTAAGACGACACAGCTGATTACTAAAGTCCGGCACGACGAATATAGGTAGTGGTGTTATATCCTCATGGAGCTGATGGATACTGAACGCGCCTATTCAAAGAAGGAAGAGGAATTAGCTTTGCCTCCCTGTATTTTCGATCCCCGGAGTTCATCATCCAGAGCGTCCGTTATGTTTAGCATACTCGAACGGCTACGGTTATTTCCCTTAACATTTCTCTAAAACGTATTCAGCTGAATGGACATGTTGCTGATTGGACATGGATCCAATTACGTACATGTTGAAATATTCCCATGAAATAAATTTACCCATTATGAACTATAAATACCGCGAACAAAATAAAACATCAAGTATGTAATCAATCACTGCACACGTGAATGATGCTTGATTCAAAAAGATAGATAGATAACTGCAGAAATCAAATGGTGTCTCAGCTGCGTCGCAGGTTTGATCTAAAAGTTGTGTTGACAAACGTGTATCATTGAAATTAAGCTTACTGAATATTATACTCCTTGAGAACTCAGATATACTATCAAAGATGATGGCGGTCAGTACAACAAAATATTGATCAATGACCGTCCTAAAAAATTATATTTATCGACAACGTTAAATAATTTTTTTATTATAATCAGTATTAATTATGTTTTATTTTATTTTGAGCTCTGGATGGGACCATTTGGGACATGTAAAGACTTAAAATTAAGTGGCCACTAGTGCCGCGTGCGATGAAGGAACTTATGTTTTAGTGCAGTGGCGACTGACATATTCTACATCTTTGAGACCAAACCCAAAAACAATTACGTAGGTCCGGCTGATTTAAAGCCGTACATTTGTTAAGAAATCCGTTGGAAAACACTACCTCTGGGGTTTAGATGTGAATTAAAACATTTGCATCAAACCATTCGCTGAAAACGAAACTGGTAAATATTCACGGAAAAGAGAAGAATGATTCCTTGCATTGTTGTAGAATCGCTCAGGAGAATGAAACCTTTGTTGTTTCAGTATCATCATCGTGATATTTTATCAGGCTAAAATATTTCTTTTCTATTTAGCAAATTGCCTAGAGACAATAGTGACAAGAGATAATAATGATGATTATTTATACTATCAGATACTTATTAATAATATTTTTGACGAGATATTAAAATGCCAGTTTTGCAAAAGTATTGAAGAGAAAAAATGGCACGAGCTTATTTATAATAACATTTTCTTAATACGAAATGCCTACGCTAACCCTACTCGTATGTCCATTTATATGAAAACCAGCATGGAGTATATATAATATTCACCTTGTATTCACCATTTACTCGTAATTTTAAAGAAAGAATTCCAAAAGCCCGATCGAATAAATTGATGGTGCCGAAAATTTGAAATGAATTTTTATCTTCATGAAACTTACACCTGGGCGGCTGTCTAACTGTCAGTCTTATAAAATTGTTTGTTTGGAGCTCTTGTTGCTAGTAAATGGAGGTACGTCTTAATGTTAGCGCGAAGAATCTTCCAACATGATTGATGAATTTGGGGGTTCAAATCATAAATTGTGAGATTTCAAGAAAACTAATTAAGATAAACAATAGCGTGAATACCTACAATCCGGTATATACATATATAAATTACTGGTAGTACAGAAGTGCGTTTATTGACATTTTGATTCAATTCAATGGCCATAGTTGTCTTATGAATAAAGTTAAAATAGATTTAATATTACATTTAAGCCTCCATAAGTCTGCTAGTTTTAAATATTAACTGCGATCTACTTGGGTGCTTGCAGAATCTAAATAACTTGTTGGAGAACTACTTGGAACCGCTGAAGAGGGAAACTTTTTTATCAAACGCGGAGATCAATGCTCTGTTCGGAAACATTCAAGAGATAGTAACTTTCCAAAGGCAATTCTTGCAAAACTTAGAAGAAGCCCTCGAGGCTGAACCTAATTTCCATCATTTCGAATTCTCCAATCAATTCAAGGTAAATATTTAGCATACAAATTTACATCATAATTCGATCTTTGTGGTAAAGTTCTCAACAGGTAAAAGTCCTAATTAATACGGATTTTAAATAGCTTTTCTTAAGCATTGTTTAACAACATATATTAATAACATACTACTTTACAATTACAAAATATTTTAAACACTACTAATATTTCAATAAATTTCCAGAACGCCCTCTTTGCTGTTGGCAACGCCTTTCTTTATTACGTCAACCATTTTAAATTATACAGTTCGTTCTGCGCCAGTCACAGCAAGGCCCAGAAAGTTTTGCATCCAAGTAAGTTTTATTTTCAGTTCCCGTCTTGTGAATTCAAGAAACTATGTCTCGTCTTCGTAATACGTCTTTAACTTTCAACTTCTACAGATGAGGGAAATCAGGCTTTGCAAGAGTTCCTCGCTGCACGGAATCCGAAACAACAACACTCCTCGACTTTGGAGTCATATTTAATCAAACCTATTCAGCGAATTCTAAAATATCCCTTGCTACTTCAGCAACTCCGGAATTTGACTGATGTTAACTCTGAGGAACATCTGCATTTAGTTGGTAAGAAATTTAACGAAAAAAGCCTTCGGAGTATGAAAAAAACAGACCAGATATTATGTAACCTGTTACAAATAAAATTTATTATTTTCAGAGGCACTTAAGGGTATGGAAAAAGTTGCAGAGCACATCAATGAAATGCAACGAATTCATGAAGAATATGGTGCTATATTTGATCACTTGTTTAGACAACATCAAAAGTCTTGCAAGCAACCTATAGATCTAAGTCCTGGTAAGTTTTGTTATTTATCTCCTTTTCCTCTTATCAATTTCATTTGTACTAATAAATGATTGTATTGATAACTTATTTCACATCACATCATTATATTTTCAGGTGATTTGTTATATTATGGAGGCGTAGAATGGCTGAATATATCAGACTTTTTAGGGAAAATAAAGAAGGGACTGGAATTGCACGCCATGTGCTTTGTATTTAAATCGGCTGTAGTCTTCCTCTGCAAAGAACGACTGAGACAAAAGAAAAAGTTGATGGTAAGTTTTTCTGCTACATCTATTTCCACATGAAAATGGATATTTTTTAATGAGTTCCATGTATTCAATCTCCAGGGAGTTTCCAGTAAGAATAATTCAAATGAAGTGGAGATTATCAGGTATCAAGTATTGATTCCGGTAACAGAGGTGCAAGTGCGCGCATCCTCGGCCAAGGATATGGATAGCCATTTCCTTTGGGAGCTGATCCATCTACGCAGCCAATTACAGCGTCGCTCGGAAAAAGTTTATGTTCTTTCGAACAGGTGAGAAGCTACTTTTTTTATTCGGTGGTTGGACAGCTATGTAGAATGATGAACGAATTTTATATCACCACATTAAAAAAAGTTGGAAAGCTATTAAACAATCAGTTATAATATTATCAATAATAGAAATAATAGCAATCAATAGTAGGGACTAAGTAAATAATGAATGTTAAAATTATTTAGCAGAGTCACCTAGGTATTTATACGCACTTAGTTCATTTACTACTACAATTTTTTTATTTGTAATCAACGCATTGCATACCACGAGTTAGTAGCATATTCTGCAATGTCGACGAAGGGCCGTTTAAACTCAGTTTTGTTTCTTCACTAGCACGGCGGACTTCCGCAACGCGTTCCTGAAGACGATCCGCCAGATAATTCGCGAATCGGTGCGCAACATGTCTCTGCCAAGTACGCGGCCCATGCCCGCGCCCCCACGCGCGCCTCACTCCTCGCACCCGCACCACTCTGCGCACACGCTCGACCGCGAACGCCCCAAGCACCAGGTGATGGGACTTTAGTCCACACAACGCCTAGGTACTCGATTACATTACGCCAGATAATTCGCGAATCGGTGCGGAACATGTACCTACCAAGTACGCGGGCCGTGCCCGCGCCCTCGCGCGCGCTGCACTCCGTGCACACGCTTGACCGCGACTGCTCAAAACACCTCAGGTAAGGGACCTAAATCCACACAATGATTAGGTTCCCCAATTACGATCCGTGAGATCATTCGCAAGCCCCCGCTTGATCCTCGATCCACCTCCTAGCGCGTGTGACGACTCCGTGACCTTTATGGCGAGGTGTGAATGCCGGGTATACATTCCCGGCCATAGCAGGCATTTATTCAACCGCGACTTCCCCAAGGGAAGGTCATCCGCGATTCGGTGTCTTTACAACCTTGTCAGTTGGAAATTGAAGGTTCTTTCCAAGGTGAGCCGGTGCAGTATATCAATTCCGAGCCCGTAAATAGACATTATCAACCTACACCCTTCCACTTTGATTAGTCTTCAAAGCAGAACCCCCGTTTACTCGTATGTACCTGTAAAATAAAAGTATCAATTAAATATTTAAATAAATTAATTGTTTTTGCTGTTTTTCTCTATGAATATCTAGGTAGGTATAGGAAATTTTCGGATATTTGGACACCAAATTTAAACTACACGCATATTCGGTCAAACTTTTATAAATTTGTTTCAACATATTTTTTTCGAATATTTATCGTTTAGACATTTAATCGAAGCCATAATTTTTTTCATGTTATTCCTTTCATATGGCAAAAATGAATGGATTGTGAAGAAAAGGCGAGCGAAATTTAAAACTCACGAATAATTTAGTAGTAAAATATTTTTGTACCTACTTTAATATTAATACAAGTTCTGTTTTAGCATTTATCGATGACTGTTTTACTTTGTAATTTATAGGTGCATGTGATGCAAGGGTCACACACTCTAGGCAAAACGAAGAAATCTAAAATTACAGGACAGAGGCTCTCAGCTGGCAATATTGAAGTAAGTATTTTATTATGTTAGTGTAAATAAAAAATAATATTATTATTATTGGTAAAAAGTTTCTTACATTATAGAAATAACAGAGCAGTATAGGCAAATCTTTCTCCCGACACAGGTAGGCGATCTATCACGCGAAAACTCGCAAGATGCTGACGAACCTCCACAAGAAATATCTTCCGATGAACCGTCATTCAGGATCAGAAGCAAAGTTCTTGGAGAGGCTTCAGGTAAGTCTCTATAATAATGAAGCCTAAAGATACTAATAAAGCTTAGTCCTTTCAATATTAAATTTGTTTTGAAATATTCAGACTTTAGACATGATTATAATATAAAGATATGCTGCAGTTTGTTATACTTTAGCTTTAATGTTCACAAAGTGGTTCCTTTATGACAGGTTCAAATAACTACGGAACTGTGGACTGAAAGTTTTAAATCTCAGATTAGAATAGATAGATTGCGTGAATAATTAGGGCATAAATGTTATATAATAAATAATCTACCTGGTGGACTAGTATGGCCAAAATCTGAAAATCATAAAGCATCTACCCGGCCTGACACGACAACCCACGGCGGAACGTCCTGATTCAAAATAAACCTGGGAATGATCAAAGATGAGGAAAAATAATTAGGGCATAACTGTTGAAAACAGAGATGTATGAACAGAAAAACATGACATGCTTACTCCAATGATAAGAGCACGAACAAGGAGTTTCGAATCCCAAACGTATCTTTCCGGCGTATCTTTTGTTTCCAAGAGGCGTAATTTTGTAATTGACGGTGACAGGTGACTCAGTTTCAGCGCCAGAAGCATCCAGCGGCGAGAGCAGCAAGCGCGCGACCAGCGGCGCAGACACGGAGGCCGAGGGCTCCAAGTCGGAGGGCGAAGACGAGCCGCCGCCGCCGCCCGCCAAGCGAGGGTTAGGCCGCACCCCCAACCACCTCACCCTCAGGTACCATATGTATGGGTGCGATCCCGACACACACCGAATGTAATGCGAGCACTGCGCTCCTGGCGAGATTCATTCGATGATTACCCGCTGAATTCTTGTTGAGACATCAAAAAAATCATCATATGAGTTATTTTAATATGACATTTTAATTCGAACTATTATATACTGAGTACAAACAACGTTTAGATATTCAGTTGCACGTCACTGGAATTATTGGGCAGTAAAGTTGTCTGTATGGAGCGATACAACTCTCATCGAATGAATCTTGAATCAATGTTTTGCTAAAAGAATTACAGACGCTTCTCGTTAAAATAGATTGAGGACACCTGAATAAAAGAGAACAAGGTTCAATGTCTTCTTCCAAGTCGTATCAGTATTCGATAGTAATAGGACCGCGGGAATTAGTCCTGTTAGAAAATATTAGTAAGTCTAGTCTAGTTAGTATTTGTGATATTCGAACCTGCACAGATGTGTTGCTATTCTTGAGGACAGAGGTGGACGAGACAACTGAGAACAGTTGTATAAATAGTTGTATAAATGTAACCGACATCCAAACCTTTCTGACCGGAACACAATTGGTCGCACCACCCCGGGCGAATCGTATACAGTTTCTACCAATTGGTAAAATCTGCATAACAAACTGCTCTTGGCTGTCGTTATTTTTGTTTATTAACGGGTAAGGTTCTTTCGACAAAACATTATTGAACGGAGTTATGCTCACATTATATTTACAGTGCCGACACAATGCACCGACACTCGCGAATTGATATTTGCGTACATTCACTCATTCATATTTCTCAAAATTTACGCATATCCGCTTATCTCTACTCATACATATGTCCCGTGCTTTCCCTTTTGGCATTTGACTAGATACAGCAATTTCTTGAATATTTTAATAATGCTTTACAGCACGACATCCACCTTGAGTGCTGGCAGTACGGGCAGCCAAGCCCGTCTCATTCAGTCCTCCCACCAGCCAACGCAATACCAGCCCACTATGGTCAAGGAATTAGGTAAGCAGGAGTCGCAATCCCTCAAATCTTCTCCCGAAAGGAAATCTTCGTCGGCGAAAAAGATCAAAGTGATTCGTTCAGGCAGTGGAAGCAGCATTAACAGGGAAAGGTCACCTAGTCGTCTGGCTGACCACCCGTCACCCGAGAGGGATCGCATCACGAAGGTTATAATTTGCAAATCTCCGAATAAGTCTAGTCTTAAACATTCGAAAACGTTACACCGGTCTCCCAAGGGTAGCTTCGATCAACCGAGGTCCCCGCGGGAATCTATCGATAAATCACGTTCTCCGCAACAAAGTTTCGATGGCTCCAGATCCCCACGCGGAAGCATAATGAAATCTCGCGAGAACAGCCTCGATAGGGCAAAATCACCGAAACCTGCTCCCAAAAAGGGCATAATGAGAACCCCTCAGGCTAGTTTTGATAGATCCCCGTGCAAGTCGCCAAATGTGAGTCGCCGCTCGTCCAGGTCGAGTGGCGAGAAGTTAGCGAGAATCGGCACTAATTCGCTGGATCGCATGACTCATTACTCTCAGCTAGCAAAGGCGGAGGATAAGGCTATGAAAATGGGTATCGTGGTATCTAAATCCACTGAATCTATTGCTAAAGCTATTGAGCACCCGACTTGCGTTCAATGTTACCTTTCGGTGAAAAAGCAGTCGAAAACCTCCTAGCATAAGGGGAAGGGCAAGAACCCTAAAGCTCGAAGAAAATCATCAATGACTCAATCTATCCTAGTTTCGTCTGACCGTAGCAGCGTCGAGACTTTGGACGATATGAGCCTCGAGCGCGGACGTTGCCCTTCCTCCCGACATTGCGAGAAAAGCGAATTCAATCAGATTCACGTCTAACGTATATATTTTAATTTTAAAAGAAACAAATCATTTAGTGTCTTATTTTTTAAATATACTTTACATTAACTTTTACGAATGAAAGAGTTGAGATGGTGAGAAGCTGCCACTGCTGCGAGTAATAGTCTCGCTGTGAGGAATTGACTAGTAATGATTCATGTATTGGTGATTAATAAATTAAAATTAGATAGTTTATTTCAAATTTATGAATATGTTAAGTAATTTAATGAAGTTCTCTATATCTAATAAGTAGAAAACACCAATTAAAATTACCACAATGAAGCTCGTATGGACGTGGTATCTAATGAAGAAAAGTATGGTTCAAATTACGTATACGTAATGGTGTTGACCTGTATAACAAATTGTAGAGGGAAATCATGACTCGAAGATGATATCCCATTTATGGGCACCTGGTGAATTGCATAGTTTATAAAAAATAAATATCGTATGTAGTTATGTAATATTATTGTAGAATCGTCTATCGAACACAAAATATATAATTAACTTAATCACAATTAACCTAGATAAATCCAAGTGCTAATAAGTATTATACATAATAATGGCTGTGGAATCGAACTGATGTTAATCCTAAATCACATTCATAATATATTTTGTCTTATAACAAATTTCAAATTGACTGTTTATATTATGATTTCCCCCAGGTAAACACAATATAACTATGGCAATAAGCCATAGATTTGTACTATTAATTAAGTCTTCCATTTCGAAATATTTATTACATAATTTATTCTGTTAATTATCTCTATGCCTGCTTAAGATTAGTTTATAAAATTAGATAAAAATATGAATGTCCCTCACTTTCTTCAAAATCTCATAAGATAAATTTACGGTTTGGGAAGCGAATAAAAAATAGGTATCCGTGACTCAAGTTTTCAGCTTAACTGCATTAGCATTATATTCTAACTTAGTAAACTTATATCAATACATATGTGCATGTTACATTTTGAATATTATAACTATATACTTATTCAATTATTGAGCTAAATCGTATAATAAATATCATAGCCTAAAGCGTTAAATACACTAATAAATATACTACTGACTTAATAACTAACTATTTAAGTAGTAGGCCCTTCGTTTAATAGATAGAAATATAGATATTAGCTGCGCACTAAATTTGTGTTTCCTTAAAATAGATGAATGCACAGGCAATTGCAACCATTAATCATAAATATTAGTGTTTTCGTGTAGAAAGTATTAAATCTTAACCACTGGTGCACCTTAAATATGTAATAAAAATACCTATACGTGTCTGTAGGTTTAGTTATAATACGTAAGTTCCTCGGAAATTATTTCATGTTACAAAATATTGGAAATTAATAATATTATTTGAATGTTCGATGTAATGTTGACCGCCGGAACTACTGCTATTACAATATCAAACGCTAACCTCCGAAGATCGCGTATTGGAAATTTACACTCTGGGTCGGGCGCACACTCGTGAGGTTTCTACCGGGCGTCATTATCGTACTGTAAAAAGGAGGTATAATATAGCACGCATATATATACGCAATATGGCTCGCATGCCGCGAAGTAAGACGGTATTGTCTCTAAAGCGGAGTGAATACTTTTACGATACCAATGACTAGTATCGGGAAGTTGTAGATCGACTAAACACAATACCAAAACAAGCGAAATTATTCGCCAGCTTTCCTTGGATCTTCACTCCTTTTTACGCGACGATCTCGACTCCGACAACATTCATCAAACATTCAACTCTTTTCGTGAACCCGCGAAATCCGGAGATCAATAATGACGCGTCCAAATCGCCTCACCTCGAGCCGCCCGCGCCCGCACGATCGCCCGCCGGCGCCGGTGATAGTGCGGGGCCGTGGATTAAAAGAGTTCGGTGTTTGGTGTGTTGTAGGATCGCCCGTGTGGAAACCGCGCGACATGGTGAGCGAGGCGGCGAGCGGCACGGGGGGTGCCGTTGGACCAGCCGGTGGCCCCCCAGCGCCCACCACGCTGCCGCGCTCGCAACGGCCGGCGCCCCGGGCGCCGCACCTCTCCGCCAGCCGCAAGTCACTCGCGCCAGACCATCGCCACTAGCCGCACCCAGGCGCATCCATCGCACTCATCGCTCGCGTCGCTCTCCTCTCAATCTATCCTACCTTCAGCCTCATCTCCGTGTAGAACGGGTACCCCTAAATGATCAGTTTGGATTGAGCAATTCAAATGTGACTGTGTGGTTGAGAAGGCAATCAGTCAAGGTTCGTCACCCAACCACTGCGTTTACATCCTTGTCGAAGTGTTGACTTTCAGACCTTTTGATGTTGTACAGAGTTAGGTATGAGTCAGATATCGACAAACTTTTCGTACGTTACTTGTCTTACTTTTAGTTACTTTACTTTTGCGACGATTACTATTGATGGAGTTTGTTGGTGGGCTTAACAGTCGCTACAAAATTTTATACAGACAGATTTATCGGTGTTTATCTCAAATTAGCAGAAATGTATACCGCGATTACTGAAAATAGTTTATGGTTGATGTCTCCTACATCAGACCTCAAACTATTTTTAGCTTTTTCCGTGACTGACTAAATCCGGCAATTATCCCAATCCGGCAATGGAACCCAAAGCTCTCGTCATGCGCCTTTACTCCTCTACATTTCTATCTGAAAGTCCTCATTCCTCTTTCTTCTAGGATGAAATAGTAGGTATAGGAACTTTGTTGATATCAACTCCTGAAAATTCAATTTTGAATGATATGGCCACATATGCTTAAGACGAAGCAGAAGTGATTACTTGGATAAAGGACATGTTTCTAAAGTCTTGCCAAAGAAAGTTTATAGATTAAAAGTAGCTATTTGAAGTACTCGAGGCAGAGCGTAATCCTGTATAAGCCTATTCTATAATATGTATATTATTAAAGCAAATATGACGTGACTATGATCTATATGAATTTCTTCCATCGTAGGAACTTCATGTAAACAGAAAAAAAAATATTGTAAATTTAATCTAGAGAATCCTTGTCTAAATAAAGAGATTAATAAAATAAGATGAATGTTGACCCTAATATGCGAGCGGTAAGACAAACATAGATGTCAAGTTATAGCTATGCACATAACTTTTTACCCTTTGTAAAATATACTGTTCTAAATTAAAATGGATGTGGTATCCCAAGAAATCGAGAAAAGAACAACAAAATAAAGGAAGGATTGTATAAAAAATACATATTTCAACAATTTTGAGTTAAATTATATTTAATTCATGTGTGAAGGTCCTAGGTTCATCGATATTTCTTCTGACAGTGTCAATTTATTTAGTTCGATGTGAAAATGTCTCTGGAATATTTTTTGTTTTCTGCATAGAATTAGTCGAACGCTCAAAATCTCTTTATTTTGGTGACGTTTGGTTTTACTGCATTTATCAGTGATTCTGTAATTATTTATTTTATTATCCAAATCAAATAAGACTGGGAATATCTCGAATGGGTTTCATAATGAGGAAATTTCACTAAATAAAAAATGTCTTAGATACTCATATATTAAATTATTGTAAAAACTATTGGATTTTAAAGTAACGAATATTATGACATAGTGCGAAGTTGCACCCCTGTAGTTCCACGTAATAATACGACTATCACAAAATAAATTATGTTAGATGTTAAGTTTCCTTTGTACTATTATCTACCATCGATTTCCTTATGTAAATGAACATTTAATTACAAAATAAAGACAATATCATTATAAAACCGATAGTAACATTATGAGAATTATATTACTTTATGACATTGATATAATAATATATCAATAGTATTTAAAAGTTGATTTTCTATATCTACTGTGGTTTAAATAATCTTATGTTAAATTTTCTACCTGAAACTCATTAAATAATACTGGATTGTGTTTTTCTATATGATTTAGAAATACGGGCAGTATGCATTCTGGTCATATTTTTAAAAGATAAAATGTTTGCCTGTTGATAAAATAAGTAATATTGAGAAAAAGTGAACTAAAGATATGATATGATCTCTGCCATCAGACATATCCAAATAAACAAAAACATATAATGTTATAAATAAATACTTATCATACAACATACAATACACATACAATTAGCACTTGAATACACGTTCGGTGACTCTGTAAAGGCCAGTAGGGCCAACAGCAACAATCCATTCAAAAAGAAAAAAAAAGCACTTGAATAAACTTAGTTTATCATAACAGATACGGTAAAAAAAACACAGCTAGGCTCAATCTTATGTTACTTTACAAACAGGCTGCACGTGATCCAGCGGCTTGTTTAATTTGAATTTAACACACAAAATTAATTAACATGGTTTGTTTGGCAATGCTGAATGCATTAGACAGTTTTTTGATTCAAGTTTGTAACTAATGTTAGTTAACTACTTGATATCTCATCCCACTGCGTCGTTTTTAAACTGCCAGAAGATATAGATAATCATTTATTAAATTTCATCTAAGCTCAATGTCTACCTTAAACGAATACCTTCCTATTTTCGAAAAATATTCAGTTTAATTTCGAATGTTCGAGGGAAAGCTCGTTTATACTGACTATAAGGTCTCCAGTGCCAAAAATTAGGTACGAGTATTATCGATACTTATGCTTGTTACTACTCACTGTTAACATTTATATATGCCTACTGAATAACTATAATAAATAATAATATATCGTCAGAGTAGCTAGCTGTAATCTATTTGCGATTAATTTCGTCACATTGGCAACGCGATTCACTACCCTATAGTTCAAATTGCACTTACCCTATGGAAAAGTACACTAGGTAGTTTTGATAATAATTTCTCTTCGTGATCAAATTCAAAAGTTCTATCATAGGTTAGGCAAATGGTAAATCATGTATCCTTGAGTTTTTATTTACCTGTTGATACATAGCAATATGGTTGTTTAAGTAATACAGATATTAAAATACGATATTAAATTTTATCATAGACTTGTTTGAAACCACGATAAAACTGTATCAGCTAGAATGCATTTTTTTGTTCGGAAGTACAGCATTGTAAGCACAGTCATACAACTTAACCAATAGACGTGATATTTCTGTGTGCCCAAGATCGGGAATTGTCTATCTAATCGTATCCGATTAATCCGAATATGGGTTGAGTCTGAACTTAAATAACCTAAATCAGAACAGCATACAAGAATGCTGTTTCAGCATGGTTTACTGAATTTCTATAGTATGTATACCTTAAAAAATAAGAGTTTTAATACTGATCAGAAGAAATAATTTTCCCTTATTAATAATAATTGCAAAGAAATATTGACTACTAGAATGAAATCAATAGTTTAACATTATTTAAACTATTTGTATTGTAATAATAGTGTGGAATATTTGACTCGATATCAACTTCTGGTAACTATTTCGTCACGTTGTAACATATCATTGGTAGAAACAATGTTTAAATTATTCAAAAGATTTATCGTGGTTTCAAGTAACTATTTGTTTTATTTATGTTACAGTAATCTGGAGAAATAATGTAATAATAATATTATGTAGATATTGCAATTATTTTTATTGTAGTCAAACATGAAAATTGCATTTATATTTTAAAGTTTATGTATCGTTTAGAATTATTTTGTGATTTATTGAAATAAAACATGTTTATTAATATACATATGTTAAAATATTCGAATTTAATAATTACGAACTTATACAATCAATTTATAGATATTGTTATACTAAGAAAATATAATTAATAAAATGAATAAACAAATATGAGTGAAAAATGAAATGAAGAATGAGCTCATTAATAAAATCACGATTGTATTTCATACTTCAATGACATTTGAAAAGTAATGTAGGAAAATGAATGAATATTTAGAAAGACTTATTGAAGTAAAATACGAAGGTTATAATAAGTATTTTTATAATTTGACATTGTATCATTTGCGACTTGGTTTTTGTTTTGAGTTGTATTAATATATTATAGTATGGTATCGATATGTATAATAAATTTCCTATAAACGGTGATTAGTAAAGTTATTGGTAAACTATTACAATGATGGTGCTTCTCTGAGAAGGGCACGGCCCATCGTTGTGTCGTCGAATTGAAACCGCCACATTTTCACTGCACTAATAAAACTTAGCCTCGTAACTGTACTATCATTTACAAATTGTATAAAAAAGAGAAAGCGAAGCACGCATTGAAGAAGCAATGGGAAAATTATGGAAGGAAACCACCATGAATATTATTGAAGAATATATTTCCTGAAAACTCTATAATCAGAGCCTAATAGAAAGTGCCTTTACGCGTTTTGAATTTAGTGAGTGCACGTTGGTCTTGCCTAAATCGTCATAGTTTACCAACATCTAACTAATTATCTTGATTACCAAGTCTAGATCCTTTAGTGGCTTCCAGCAACGTTATACTTAATTTATAAATTGATGTATTCCTATTGTTTTCCTAAGTATTAATAAGTTCAATTTTGTGAAACATATGAAAATTACTTTTTATTGCTTATGAATAAATATAAAATGTAACGTCTGTTTTTGTTTTCTCAGTCCGTCCCTTCATATCCTTTAAGAATGTAAGTAACAGCATCTTTTTGTTTTTATCTAAGATAATAGCTAGCAACGAGCACCATCATGATGATTTTAGGTAGGTACAAAAAGCAACTGAAATAATATTTTAATAATTTTACTTATACCTGCAAGATAACTGGTATGATAGCAAAAGAACGAATGAAGAAGGTATTAATTTCGGCCTCCTACTTTGGAGGTCCAGGTTGGATATTAATGCAGAGGTATTCTTGGTATATTTGTTTTTTTTACCTTTCCATGGTACCCTTTGTACACAAGCCCCACGCAGATGGCTCATAGAATCAAGTCCTATTAGTCTTCATAATCAAACAAGTTAGACAATGTCCGCAAACCTAATAGCAAAAAGACTCCTACGAATGTTTCGCGGCTCAATTTCTTGATATTTTTGTTCTGCGTTGGTTCTGTGACCAGCAAACGCTGCATACGACATAATAGTTAATTGTACGGGGATGAGCGATTATGTGCGCATTGATGGAAATAAGTCCAAATGATAATATAATTATAATATAATTGTTCACTGGCAGATGAATTAGAAAACTGATTTGGATTTTTAAGACCTTGAGATATGTTGCAACTAATAAAGTATTAAACCAAGTATATACGGCTTTTGCACAATCAATAATTCTGTCTCACGGCATTCCAGTATGGGGTGAAAAATCAAAAATAAAATTCCCAGAATTAGAACGTAGTCAACGATCCCTCCTAAAAGTCATGTACGGTAAACCTTATAGATTCCCTACAGAATAACTATAATTTATAAGCAACTTACCGAGTGTGAGAAAGCTATACATTAACTACTACTAAGCAAACATAAAACAGAAACTTTAGAATTAAAAGAATTAAATACCAACACGAAAAGAAGAGTAAATATAGTAGTAGTAGTAGTAATAAGTAGTTATTGTAAAAACAAAATTAGATAGGCATCAATATAATAGACAGTCAGCTTATTTATACTATAATTAAAAGGTGAATAGATTTTTAAAAATAATTCCTCTAGCCACGGTCTTAAAAAATCCTGAGTAGATTTATAAATTAAATTACGAAGAGGCTGAGTTATTATTAAAGACGCACACTCACACACACACACACTCACACACACACACAAACACAAACTGTCTCTCACCTAGAAAATTAGATTAAAATGAGTTCAATCGGCAGTGTTCACCTGCGATTCTCGGAAAACGGTGAAGCGGATCATGGGGTTCTACACTGGCAATAATTTTGCAACCGTCAGGTCATTATTTTCAATTAAACATTTATGTTATCGTAGTTGTTTGTTTATATTGTCTTTCACAGAAAATGTAAAGAAACATGTACACTAAATCTCCAAAACGATTCATAGTCGAGACTGAAACATCATAAATAATGTGTTGAAGTGATTAAAACGCAAAAAAACGTGCTGAACTAGAAAGTATTTTATTAAAATGATAAAATAAATTTAGTGTTTGAACTGACGGGTATGCAAAACAAATGCCATTATAATGCGGTTGTTACAAATTGGCCGTTGTTTTATATCGCATAGTTATTAATAATTATAAATTTTTCCAGAAGTGTCACATGCACTGATTCCACGAATCGCAAAAAAGGGACGTACTGCCCCAGAAAGTCAAGGGTGAAAAATTGAAGCTAAGCGATCTACCAAGCAATTTTCAGTGCGAATACCATTTTTAACTAACAATAAGAATATATGACGGACCATATAGTTGAAAATAAAAACCTAACCAACTACCATTGGCATTTTTGTTAGCACCTACACGTTGACAAGTATAATGTGCATATCTTTCTTATTCACTTAATTTATCATAATCTTTAAAACCATAACATAAAGGAACTAAAACCTTTATGATAGAAACAGAAACTATCAGTAAGTTGCAAGTGTGGTATATTAATAAAAAAATACATCAATTACAGAAAAAAAAACAACTGACAATTCAAACTTGGACTATACAGAATGTTGCTATGTAAATCTCAAAAACGCTTCCTCATGTCCCACCTCACATGTTCCTGGTTTGGCTAGACCTACCTCTTTTATCCAAACCATGAAACGGGGCTGGTTGGTCTGTGCCATGAATATAATAATAATAAGTAACGTAAGTGCTAGCGAAAAAGTAATAGATAATAAACGAGAATAAGGAACTTGGAAATGTCAAAATTAAAAATAGGTTGCGCCACCAACATCACGTTTCGTCTTTTAGCAATGTTCTAGGTATTTTTGATCTACTCCAAAACTACACAACCTTTGTGGTAAAGCTCCGGAAGAATTCAGAATATTATAAGTTGCGCTGCAAAGGATTAAAGAAAAGAAAAACAATTCGGTAAAATGTGTGTATTTAAATCGTACATCGATTTCATAAACCAAACATTTCGGTGTTCTCAGAATCAATGTATTACAATTCGCTAATAAAACCATTTCCCTAGATTGATATGAGTGAAATATTCAAAACAATAATTTAAGTAGGTATTTACAAAGTTAATGATAATAATTAATTATTTCTAAAGAGATATACTTAATATATATTTCTTTTTATCAATTTTAATACTTCACCAATTTTATGCTATCGGTAGATATCCGAAATGTGTAGGCAAATTCGAAAACTTCAAAAGTTACATTAAAAAAATTTAAATTGTTTTTAAATAAATATGGATGTGGAACTTAACAGAAAAGCAAAGATTAACGAATACAGACCGGTACTACCGGTTAATCCGTACCATGGAGGAGTTTAAAAATACCACACACAGTTGGTATTTGTGAAGCGCATGATTACATTTGTTCAAGTAAAAACATTGGTTTTTGTTTCGTAATCGCAGGCTATGGAGACACCAGTATTACCTACGTATTACAGTAAATAATAACCGAAATATTGCTGTCGCTTTACTATGTGCTAAGGGTTGCGTAAATAGCTTACTGATGGTAGACAAAATTGTAGGATAGTCAAACGGGAAGCTCTATTATAGTTGAAATACTTAAGTAATATAATTTTAAAATTACGCTCTGTACATCTCTCTACAGTATAAATTATAAATCCTAATACTTTCATAAATAACAGTAGAACTATCTAGGGAGATGTATATTGTATATACATTATATAATGTGGCACAGACTACACTTTTCTATATAATGATAACCGAATACAATTTATCATACTGGTACACATAATCGGACTCAAGTAATGACATCAGTCATTTGTTATTAATTGGTGACATTTTTGTTTTAAAGTTAGTTCTAAAATTATGTCTTTTCTAGAGCCCAATTAATGCAGTTGGTAAGCTGTCTTAATACAATAAGTACATCAAATAAAAAACGCACAATGTGCCAAAAATTACATTAACTATTCCTGCGGAGGAAGAATAAGTATGACATTTTTATAAATTAGTCTTGCAATAACAGTTTAGTTCAATGGGATTAGACTTGACTAAACTTCAATTTTGACTAATATCTAGAATAAGTACCTTATTAAATCTCAACAATTAACCAAATGGTATCTTAACTTATAGAAATAAAATCGTAAATCGTATTAGAAAAATAATACAATTTTAAATAAAACATTAATCTTAATATAACACTCTATTCATTATTTTTATTTGTAACAAATTATTTTAAACACTTTTTGTAATAATATAATCGTTATCGCACTCCATGACTATAATTTAACACTATATTTGTTATAATATGCATGTCATTACACCATGTATGTGTTAAAGTTAAATTACTTTAAATAAGTATTTTATCACCTCTACGAATTAATGAACTACTTGTTTTTAAAGAAGATTAATTACTCTATTATCTATATGGTGTTCCATCAAATTATACTAGAATAAAATTCATTCACCTATTTTCATATCATTTAAATTACATAAGGCACTCCAATATTTAACTGCAATATCGAAAGAAGAGAAAAAGTTCTAACACTTGTAGGATTAATCCCTATAAAAATGAAGACGTATGGAAGTTTCAGTTACTATAACAAACATTATCTTGTATACTGCCAAAGAATCAAGCACTCGTTAATATTTCTTGTTAAATATTGAAAATTGATTGGTCGAACATTACTTAGTCATATTATTATGTTAGGAAAGCTTTTCTGATTTGACCAAAATAATTCGTTGTGCATTATTAGGTGCTTAACATGCGAAATTACCAGCACAAGAAATATATAACATTTATTTTAGCTTCAATTTTCTGTATTTAACTTAAACCATGTTCAAAAAACCAATTTTAAAGAAAAGCCCTTTTTAATTTTGTGTTACTGATCAGAGTCGAATTAATATTTCGACGAAGAGTTCATTAAATTTATTGGACCCCTAAGTATTTAATTAACAAGCCATATTCATAAGTAATCTCATTTAAATATTATGAAATTTTACTACCTAAATATAATTAGACTTTATATTTTTGAGTAATGACAAAAATAAAAAATAAATCCGCGCGGCGTCTTCGGGGCCCCATTTAATTTATACGAAGGTAGAGGAAATTGTGAAGGAAAAGATGAGATTTGAAAAAGCAGTAGGCGCAAAACATTTTGAAAAAAATTGTCTGTCCGCCAATTTTACAATATTCACATTTCATTTATTATATAACTAATATAACTTTAATTCCAGACGTGGGCGTCGCCGAGATGGAGCCGAGTTCCTCTTTGCCCCACCGCCCATATAGGCTGATTGATAAAGGATCCTCAGTCATATATATTATTAATATCTTCTCTACACTTTTTATTTACTTTTTTTCTTACGTTAAATACCTAGAGTAATCAAAAAAGTTTATTCAGATTAACAATTATTATATCAGAAATGGAAGAGAAGTTATAAAAATACTGTTAGAAATATGAGGAAAATGACTAAATGTGCGATATTTTTAATACAGTAAGTGACCTTCAAGGTTATAAGTGCAATAATTAATACAAAAGGGTTTAAACAACAATTTATAAACATAATATATGCAATTTTTCTAGCAATTGTTCAAAGTCCCATATCTTTCTTTTATTATGCCCAAATAATTGTCTGGCGACGCCCTTGGTTTCACACCAACCTATTGCTGCAGCGTGCATTTTATTCAGATGTTATGCGCGTACCATAAGACAAGGGTAAATAGATACTAAAGGAGAACCCAAGCGTACATCAGCCAACTTACAATACCAAGATTGCCTTTCGTAGTCAGCGCAACGAATAGATCAGGTGTCTCAGAGAAATAACTATGACAAAATCAGGAATGATTCCGAGAAGAATTTCTTCTTCACGATTAACGTATTACCATATTTTTATTGATTAGGTACTAAATTTTCACTATCCCAATTCAGATATAAAAGATAAGTGTAAAACCTTCTTATATTAAGCCAAAATTTTATCTTATAATTTCCAATTTGCTAAAATTTTCCTAATAGAATATCATAAGTGCATTCGACATAAGTCAAAAATCGCTTATCTGTAATAAGTTATTTATCATTAGTATTTTTGACTACGGATCTTATAAATTTCGTTACTCCCTGACGGAACATCCTCTATAGGTTTCGTTGAGCTTATTGCGCATTTTTGGGGTACGCGACAGGGTCGTGTATATTTGTCTAAACGTTGGTCCCTATAATTTCTATTGTAATTACATGATATATTCCTGGCGGGAGCGGGGCGACGCCGCGCGAGTAGCGGCCGGGTTCTCCGAGTAAAGGCACATTGAATCTTTGTTATTTAATCTTTGCAGTACCTACCTAACATTCCCACATTCCCCATAGCGTCAACAACTATACTCTCGACTTTATAAGGTTTATCTAAAACTAGTTAAAGGGAATAAACTAAGCAATAATCTACTATAATATATAATTATATAACATGTATACGAATTAAAGTCACACCACTATATCTCCAGCCGATTCATTATCGAACACGTTAAAAAATTTGGTATCACATCCTAATTCTATAATATCGAATTTCCGTCGATATCAAGCTACTCATTTTGGCAACGTGGTGGTGGGACTAAATATTTTCTAAATTAGCTAAGAGGCGCATGCGCCTCGAATTAACGCTAGAGCAGACACTGCGTTACGTTAATAGTTGTCTTCGCACTTAATCTCCCGTGAAACGGGCTGCGTCGACCACTGCAACTCTGGGGGCCCTTCCCAGTCTTGGAACGAGTCGTAAACGAAGTTATCGTTGGAATTGTCTTCCGCTTCGTGTACTGCTTCAGCACGACTGAATGCTTCAGCAAACTTCCCAATCTCGGTGGATCCGAAAGCTTGTTGGAACGCAGGCAGCGGGACCAGTGGCGGCCGCTTCTCCTCTGGTGGGCTGGGTCGCGATTCGCGCTGTTCAAAGTAGCGTTCGCGTACTGGGTGCATGCTAGTCTCTGACGGTGTCACTTCTCTTCTTGGATATTCATTTATGTCCGCATGTTTGACGGCGCCTCCTCCCTCCGCTCCATAGGATGAGTCGTCGAAAAGAGGATATTGTGACGTCCTAGCTTCCTGCACACTTGCTTGGCTTTGAAGATTTGGAGGTGGGCCCTGAAATGATAAATTAACAATTTTATCACGGAAAATGGCTTATCGACAGTGTGTTATGATATTAGTATGCCGAAACATATACTTTGAATAATAAATCATCACCAACCATCCATATACTGTACATAGGAATATAATTAAATAGAATTCAATATTTTACAATATCTACATGTAATGAAATAATTGAGATTGATCAATTTTATGTCAGGGTAAACTTTAATCTGTTAAAGTCTATTTATCTATGTATATATATTTCGACAGCCGAATGAATGATTTCAACAATGTTTATTAAATAAAGGTAACTTTAGTTACCCTCCAGTCTTATTGTTGGTTAATTTGGTGTTTTAAAACTTATTGCGAAAAATTCACACTGCTTTCAATTCATAAGGAGGATAGTAACAAAAACAAATTAAGGCAGATCCTTGTGTACTGTAAATTGTCAGAATGGGACAGTTATCTTTTACACCTACATCAAATCTACTATTACCTCGCAAACTCAAGAGAAAACACCACTTCTACGTATGATTTCAACACTTAATCTAAGCTAAAATAACGCACCACTATTAAGTGAATATACCAACTTTAATAAGGCGACAATCAGAGTTGTAACGCATTGGCTCCCTCGAGCATGGTCCCCTGGTCGCCCACGACCCGTTGACACCACCACTGGCCCCGTTCCACCCGCCGCCAGGAACGCCCATCTGAAAAACGAAAACATTTCATCACAAGTTCACCTAGCCAATCTGTGACAGATCGCTTCACTTCTACAAATCACCATAACCAGCTCCCGACAAGTCGCCTTCAAAAAAGGATATCTTACTAATAATTGAGTCACGGAGAAGGTCATAGGATACTTTTAAACCCGAATATTACGAGTAAAAGTTTATACAGATCCCGAGGGAATGACAACATCATAAATTTATATTATAAATCTAAATAAAATAAAGGATACAGTTTGAGTGATTTTTTTCATTTAGGTGTATGTCAGATACAGGATAGATTAATAATTATACGTATAAATAGGACCGACCGCTCTGCGTGCCCTTCGAAGCATGTAAGCGCCAATTTTGCCTCTAGAGGTGCCTATCCAACTTCGGATCGCTCGGGAGGCTGCTCAACCTTGTCAATCAGCTACGATTGACAACAATCGCGCGACTATCAATGCTTCATTATTACCACTCAACTCAACATAGGAAATAATGTTATGTTTCAAATTATAATAGTTTTAATTTTCATGACATAATTGTTAAATTATATGTTACCTGATAATGTGGCCATATTTGCGGCTCGCAGTACGCTGCACCACGGCCGTTCATTCCACATTCCAACGGCGGCTAAAACATTAATTCAATTTATGTCTACAGATTTTAAAGTCCGTCGTTTCCCAAAACATAAAACATTTATTTTTAATAACTCAGTACAATTACAATAGTTAAATGTGGTAAAAGTATCATAAGTTAGTTTTATCTTCAATTTGAAGACCAAAAAAGTGTTTTACGATTCGCATCGTGAACTTAGTTTCTATTGCATTCATTACAGTAACATTTATTGGGGTAATAAAACGCCGTTTCGCGTTTCATTCATTCGGCGCTTAGTAACGGCGATAGTGTTGTCTGGGAGGATATATTTCATATAAGTAGTGTGACATTGATTAGAACGTCGGCGGGAACGTAGGTTCCACCGGGTATCGATTCAGAGGGCTCTAAGTGAGAAGCGGGCGACGGCGCGCTGCACGGGCTATGTACTGAGACGAGTATATAGTAGGGTTGTGACCGAAACGGAAACTATCGGATATCCGATCAACAAGCTATCTTAAATTGCAACCAATATAAACGTTTCGGATAGTTTCGGATATGAACGAAGTTTAAATATGACGAAGTTTTACATAGGCAAATTCAGACGGTGTTTGTTTGGATACCATCTACAAATAGCCAATCGATTGTTAGGAGTTAAAGTACGCAATATATTTTTTTGTCATGGTTATTATTTTAATCAGTTCAATGATATTATAGGAGAAAAGAAATGGTACTAGCGCAAAATTGAGGCAGTAGAGTTCAGACAAATGTCGTAATTTAGGTTGTTCAAACGTAACTTGTAACAGATAGCTGCCACTTTCTGTATCATATGTAGTATAATAATATTATCTTTCCCATCCATGGACGGACGTCATCTTAACTTAAATATCCTTGAATAAATTGTATTTTTTTGTACAAAGTGTTCAAGGTTTCTATAACCGAATTTATCCGAAACTTATCCGACTGGACATAGAAAAAAGGTTGAGACTTAGATATCCACATGCATATCCAGATCCGAAATATTATATTCCTAACAGCCCTGGTATATACATTTTCACGCCGCGTGTGAACTGCCGCCGGTAACAATCGATAATATTACCCTGATCAGCGTAGCGTGATATAACCCACGTCTATGTGTCCAAGTACATAACTAGGTGTGTATTGCGATAATACATAGCTAGCTTCTTTAGATTCGCATGATGACTAAGCATTAAAATATATATTTAATTGATCGAACACGGCCAATAGGAAACAAGAAAAAAATTACTGCATTTTACATCGAATATCTGTATTATTATTACAATCAATACCTGAACCTACTCGTATAATAGCGGCCACACCTATAATTCACGCTATATGCTAGGCATTCTTATAATTTATATGCACGGAGCATTGCACTATAAGTATTAGCTAAAATATACGATAATTTAACAAACAGTCTCCTATTATGGCATGAGTTGTAAGTTCTTTTCCGGAGAGCTAGAAGCCGGAGCCATTTCGCTACCTGGATTCTTTCCTATACACATTGCAATAATCACAGACATGGAAAAGTTTGATTAATGGGACAGTTTGTTATATTTTGTTGTACACCTAGAGCGCGCGATGGTAAAACATGACTGGCAGTGAATTTACGCGTGGCAGGGTTAGTATGCAGTAATAATTAATATTGAACAGATTTGCCTGGTTTAAGTATTGGGCTTTCAATTTCATATAAAAGTTGTAGAACTTTGAGCTAATTTTTGCAGTCCCGCTATCCAGTATGATGACAGAACACAGTGTGTACAAGTGTACGGCATGCGAGATAAGGTTCAGTAGATGCGGGGCGGGGCGCGCGGCCTCGATCGATGTCCGTCACTCCCTCTGCACTCTGCGTTGCAGTACTGCATCCATCACATCTTACCCCCAATTCCTTAACCCTTTCATAAGTATCTCTGTTTTACAATAAACCCCCTGCACATGAATTACCCTAACACCCCTCGAAAGCGGTTTCGGTGCGAAGGCGACGACCGAAGTTGATACAATCTACTAAACTAACAAAGAGTCAAATAACCCGTATTTAAATTACACGCGATAATAATTATATTTCTGGATAATTAATAAAACAATCCTTGAGTGATATTTTCGTAGCGCTCTACGACAATGTAGCACACTGCGCTACGGCGCTACGTGGTACGTCAGCGTTCACGATTAATTTGTGCCAATGAATATTGTACAACTTCCGCAGATTGCTATAGTTTTGACACGAGCTAATACCGACGAATAATTTAATCAATCGTAAATGCAAGATAGCTGCAGGATGTAAATGATAAACTTTAGTGTTTCATCGGAGCGATGTAAAATTTATGGATGCGAACCGGCAGATGGAAATTTGGCGTTCGCATGAATATTTATCCCAGCAGTGGTATTTGCGATGTGGCCTTCGGATGTGCTTTGAGGCAGGTAGAGGCGGGTGGCGGAGTTAGCGGAGTAGCGGGAGATTTGCAGAGGCTAACAACTATTGAGCGGCAAGTGGCGAGCTCGGCGTGAACCACGTGACTTATCGATCAGCGCGCCCACGACACTCGGAAAAATCAACCGCTGACAGCTTTCATGGGCCACCTCCCCCCGCCCGCCTCGCCGCTCCCCGCGCAACCCCGTCGCCCTCATTAGCGCCTTTGTGCCGCTCACTTGTCTCGTAATCTGACGCCGTAATGATACCACTTCCAAACCTATGATACTGCTTCCGTGTACCCGACCGTCTAATTTTGGTAATAATGATTACGGGTTCAACTCTTCATTAAACTTCGCCGTATACAGGCAACTTTTGGTTTTGTAAAAAAAAGTTTTATTTATTTGATTTTACTCAAGGTAATATCAATCGGAATCCTGTATTACTCACAGGTTAATAAACGAAAATGAAATGCACATCTTATTTATATTTATGAATGTACAGGGTTTAACACTAAATTAAATAGTTTCGATAAAATATGTTCGGAACTGTACATAACAGTTTGTTTTCAACTGTACTTACGAAGTTGACGCGACGAGTGCGGTGTTCAATTGACTTTCCTTCTTGTGCGCTGAACGAGGACTGTCTATTGAGGGTCTACGCTAATATTATTTTGTCGAACTTCTAGCCACTGGTTGTCTTTTATTGCGGTGTATTATTAATATCCCTACATTTTAGGGTGCTGTACCCAAAAGCGACCAACGTTATTACTAACTATATCTGTCTGTCTGTCTGTTTTTCAGTCCTACCTTTAAAGGGCTGTATCTGAAATATGTTAATAATATGTCGATTATCCTAACAAAAACCAAAAAAGAAAAATTTTACCCGGGTTATTCCCATACACGCAACGTGTTTTTTTACGCTTTTTGTTTTTGCTGTAAAACGGTAAGAGGCACATAGAGGTGAAACTAGGTGTGATTATAGTGCAAACTCTAAGGCAATATAAATAATAATAAAAATTTCAATTATCATTATAACGGAAACGTTTCAAATATCGTATTCATTATATGTCATAAAGTAATCCATCATTATGTTATTTCCCTTTTATATTATAGACTCAATTAACTGCTACTTCCAATTCAATTCACACTGGACGTAATGCGCACAGATGTTCTGCGGTTGACATCACCACTCGCCTTCCAATTTCCCAATAACTAGCCTTGTTATTATTTCAATTATTATTTCAGTCTATCGCATATTACGATCATAACCTGACTGTATTACCTGCAATTAAATTCGTGTTAATTGTGTATAAGTACTCAGTATTTAATTGTTCAGTTTCTAAGTATTTAGTTATCTTATCAAACGCTTAATTGTTTCGTGACCTTCTGATCCTTAAATAATAATTGGGGTAAGTAATTGACAATCATAAAGTTCTAGGAAGGTGTGGTCAAGTTGATTCGATGAAAGCTTTCGCTGAAAACTAGTTCATAAACACAGATTATAAAATAAAAAGAGATAAGTTCGCGTCACTGCAGATTGTCCTCTGACATTGACCTATATTTCGCAATGTTAGCTCTGACACAGCATTACGATTCCCTAACATTTAAATAAACATAACAAACTATCTTACCTAAACAATTTGCAATTAAAAAGAATACCATATTTATACTATCTAATCCTAGTGTTGTTCTGTATTTTTCAACATTATTTCTTGTTTGTACATTTTCTAACACGGTTTGGTAGGTAGCAAAACCTGTACACGGTTCGCCCGGGCGGTACCACCGCAACATCCATTTCCGCCGCGTAGCAGTATTTAAATAAGCAATTTTTGTTTCGATCGGAACGTTGTAGTTGCCAATTACCTACTACACTTATACAAGAGGTGACCATCTTCAGACTTCACGAGTAGGAATGCATCTGTTTGCATATGAAATAATGACGACAGCAACGGCGGACCGGACGGCAGCCGCGAACACAAAGAGCAGCACCCGGTGACGCCGCAAGCGAGTGAAACATTGCCATCTTTAGATTGTTTGATACGCATTCACGGCTAAACCATACAACCGATATTCATAGAATTAAATAGAGCTTGGAACTGTTGTGTTCCATTAGCGCCAATGTATGCCTACGCGACCAGCAAACGCGACTGATGTTTGTGACGTACTATTTGAGACCTTGAAATGCATTGCATGATGCCATTGATGTATGAAGTGTATGGATAAAATAAAGTGTTACCGTGTGCGGCAAGGGCAGGTGATGCGCGGGCTGCGCGCGCTGCTCGCGCCGCGCCAACGCTCGCCGCGACCGCGCTTCCTTTAGCGCGTACGCGCCGTAGTCTGCGGGGAAACTAGCGTTAACTGCTGCTCCATTCATTAAATTAAAATTAATTGGTTGTTTGGTAGATCATGCCATCCATCCATCCATTCTTTGAAGGCTCACTGCACATATGCCACTCCTAGTTGGCGCTACTCCGACCGGTCTTGTGCCCTCTAATTCCAGCAATTTCCTGCTGTCTTCTTCACGTAGTCTCCCCACCGCCTGGTAGCCGCTACCAGGCGGTGCACCAGCCCCCCGGCTGGTGCTCCTTTTTCCGAGTAGGGAATGCCATTGCACTAAGTCCGCCCATTGTAATACCTAGTTCAGTAAGGAAAATAAAATAATGCTCTTTATTTTAGTAATAAAATCACTATCGCAACTAATATTATAAATGCTAAAGTGTATTTGTTGGTTTGTCGGTTTGTGCTTCTTTCACGCGGCAACGGCCTTTCAGAGTTCGCAAATATCTTTGCCTATTTCCTAAATTACCAACATGGTACTCTTTCTTCCTTTATATATTGTTTATTTTATCCATATCTTTTAACAATGTCAATCAATTGCTCTGTGAATTACTGGTTTGTTAAATACGTCATTGATTTTAATTAATTCCTTGTGATACTAAACGAATTTCGTAAAATATAGATTTTTAACTCTCCCTCTTGCACGAGTACAAGTATAAAGACACGATACAGGTAGGTGCCGGTTGGGTTAGGGGTAACAAAATGTAAGTACCTTAGAGTGTATAGCAAAAGCTTACAAGAACGAAGCTACAGACACAATTTTTTGTAAATTTTTTGGTTCTAAATATTAGCTCAAATATTTATGAAAATCTTTCTAAATTCTTTTTAAAGGTTTTTTTATGCAAAAGAATAGTCGTATAGTATCTTTTGGGTCTTGAAACTTGGTACGACGAGTTGTGCCGCGGGAACTAGTTATGCCATACCTACATTAATTTTCTGTGATTTACGTTTGATGCTCTGTTTGTAAAATTGTGTAGAAATGTATTTTGTTCCTTTTGTATTACTAATTCTTATGAATCCTCAATAGCCACATACCTAATTTACATTGCTTTATTGGCATATCTCAAAAAGAATTAATCGATGCGTTTATGCGTTAGCATTCTTAGATTATAGTATTTCATATTGCTGTCTGAATTGTCTGTTTTTATGTAATTTTAACTATAAACCTTTTTTTAATAAATTGGAGGGGCATGTACTCATGAGACGTCTCAAGCGTCTCGCGTTCCCGTAGCGATGTACAGCAAGTGTAAAAGTGAAAACACCGTCCCCGTTTACGTAGCGATGCAGCGTGGATAAAGTTTAGAGGGAAAGGCGACGCGGGCGTCAGCACGCCGGTCAATATGGTGAGTGGCTGTGCGCTGTGCGGACGATCAATTCGTCGGCGCGGGTGCGGACCACCTGTAGAGCGCCACCCCAGCACACCGCCCCCCC